>SSSI01005268.1:0-72343 GCA_004796505.1 Oryzaephilus surinamensis
TATGTATATAAAAGTAAGTGATGAAAATTTAAAGAGTACACATCAAACATTATCGACTATGTTACACGTGTACATTTTGAAACATTAGAAGCCATTTACTTTTCTAATAAACGCACTAGTAAGTTAACTTTGTAATGGAAGTTGAGGTTTTACTATATAATATTTTTTTTATATGATAGACGACTGCAAATTATGAGCTAATGGAAATTTGATTAGTATTAATAATGGCTTTTAACTGGAAACTCTTCTACATAGTTTCACAATATATATATTTACTTATCTTGTGCTGAAAAGGTCATGAAAAATTCGATTAAAAATGCATTCACTAAAAATAGACACCATCGCATTTGCAGATTAATTTACGGTTAAATAAATACAGTAAACAGTAGTGCATGTATATTTATATGACAAACACAGCAAAATGTTGAGAATTGAAGTGTTACGATCCTAAAATTTGATTTGTTCTTTAAATAGACGATTTGTTTAGAAAGTATAGTTATATTTATACAATTTTTTCTTTTCTGTCGCTTTAAATTGAATTGCGTCTACATATTTTAGACCAATTGCCAAAATAGCTATTTTCAGAACAATATTATACACCCTGTACATTAGAAATTCCTAGAAAATAGCTTAGCGTGTCTAGAAAATTACACTATAATCAAATGAAATTTGTCTAGTTTTCAAATAATTCTTATCGTTATCATTAAATGTGGTTGTATAATAAATTTTCATCACATTACATTAACGAATGATTAATTTGTTAGTTTTCATTTCCTGTCCATGAAGAAAAAAGTACAATATAATAACAACAATCCACTTAAAAACTAGTAAACTAGTAAAGATAGTTTGAAATTCGTGCTTGTTACATCCGATTCATCGTTTTCATGGCTTTTTTCCAACAGCCCACAAGAAGAACCAAGCCATGTTATATGTTCCCACACAATCATGTCCCTCAAAATGTCGTGCACTGTTAAAAGATTTTGTAATCAACGTGTTATCACTTTTTTACAAACACATAAAACATAGCCCATAAAACAACACAACTAGCTACCACATTTTTCAACATAATACTTTTATGTTTTCAAGTATATATTATATCCAACCCTTAATATATAATAAATATTTTATATGTATATAATTGTTTACGACGAAATTAATTTATGTTAAACAGACACTTGCACGTGTCATCACTTGAACAATATACTCGTATATGTAGGTATGTTATGGATAATTTCGACTTGCTCGGTATATAATAGTTTTGATATTATAAATTATATAGAGAGTCGAATATAAAATATATCCCTCGGTATTTTAAGCTGCTCATTAACCTCGATATTATAACTAGAGGTAATATAGATGATGGAAATAATATATTCTTATGGAAATAAAGGGGCCATCAGAGCCGGACTGTTGTGTGCTAATGTGAAGATATGATGGCTTTTTAAACACTCTCTAGTTTCTAGTTTTTTTCTATAATTAAACAATGTTTGAAGCACTAATTTTCTAAAATTACAAATTTTTAAAATAAACCTTCAACTATTTACCTGTTTAAAATTCTACTCTGTGTTATTTTTTAAAACTGTTAATTTTTTTCCTAAAACAAACAAAACACAAGCTTCAGTTTATCTGAAAGCTTTTTAAATCATTGTTTAAACCGGTCCTGTTTACATTCGCTATTTTTTTCTCTACAAAGATGACGTACCTAAGAATAAATTGATTAAATATTACACCATTATATTAACAATTAATTCATAACAATACCATCATAGCCTTGATTAAGTATAAAAGAATGAACAACCCTGAAGCCAATTATTATAATTGAACTTTTTGATTTATTTATATGTAGATTAGTTTTAAATATGTTGTTAAGTCATTCGCCGACGTGTATATATTCATTTTTTTACATAATGTAAACGACATTTCCGTAAAATCGTAGTCCATTGACTGTTATTTTAGACGAAACATGATTGAATTGACATTGTCAGCACTAAAATCTGCAAGAACAGCCCATCATCTCGCACACAGCAAAAGAATTTCATCTATAATAATAAAATGTGACAGAAATCCTTACAGTATTAATGATTAATGTATAAATATATAATATACCATCAACTGGTGTATTTTAAAGTTAATGGTGAGTGAGCGACATACATATATATCAAAGCAATCTGTAGACACAGACACACAAATGTAACACATACTTTCTGGTAGATTTTTTTACAACAAAAGGATATTTTAACGCCCAAATACACTTGAGTTGTTGCCAGAGTCGATTTATTTAGTTGTTTTTGCATTACCAGTATATATATGTATGTGCATATCACATGTAAATAATACTGAAAGAATGTGTATTAAAGCTAGTGAGCGTATATTGTATATAATTTTCCAAAAGAGAGGTAACGTTTCATTAACGTTAACATGACAGGCCAGCTAATGGCTAACTAATTACTAAAAACGCACCACGAACAACTTTGTGTGGGGTTGGAGCGGTCCAGAAAATATTTTCTCACTTATTAAATAACTCAATTAACACTTTCCAGTTATATATTTTCGACGTAGAAGAACGTAAAGAAAATTATCATAATAATAGCGGTAGCAAAGAGTTATTTTGTGGGCGTTGTATATATATTTCTTCTTGTTTGGTTGTTATATATTTTTCGATTTGAATATTATTTTCACATAATAACTAGGATCAATTTAATGTGAAGATTTATTGAGACAGCGATTGCTGTAATACATAATCACACCTTATAATACCAAATGGACTCTGAATTTGGTTCGAAAACTTTATACATCTTGTTTTCAATTAAAGGAAAATGCAAATAATTTTGTTGTATAAAGTGTAATTACAGTATAAAATCAAGTGGTGGAATTTGTTGCATATTTCTGTAAATCACTTTACAACTAGAAAGGCGTATAATTTATTTTTTTTTTTCAACTTTATATAACATGCTATTCCGTTATTGGACATATATATTTTACTATATTTAATAGTGCGGCAAAAATTTCATTAAAATACTGACAAATCGTTAATAAATATGACTTTGAATTCAAATCGAGTTAAAGACGTTGTAGTTTATGATAACTGCAGTTAGCTGAATGTTGAACAAGTCGAATAAAATTGATTTAAAATGTTTTTAAACGGATGTGGATTAAAATTTTATTAGAGAATTATGTATTTATATGATTTTTCTCGGATTTCGTTGAAACGTTGATGCATTTTTAAAGCTGTTATTTGTTTTTACTATTAAAAAAAGCTTCAGTTATTTTATAACAAAAATTCACTCAAGTACTAATAGAGACTTAATGAACATAACTTTGGATAAAAACCGTGTTAAAGACTTTATATGTTTTACGATAACTGCATTTTCCTGTATTTAAATGAAAATGATTTAAAATATTTTAAAAAACAAGTACTTATACTATTTTCTTGTACAATATATAGGTATAATAATAATAATACTGAAAAGATTAGATTTTACTTAAATTTCTAAAATATAGCGGACGTCATTTAACGGATTTACAAGCCGATATGAAGAAAAAACCGGTAGAAGAAAATATTTAGAGAATTTTTTTGGTCAGTGAGAATCACCTCCGATAATAGAATGCATATACATAATATAAAAAGTGTGTGTGTACTTAGAAAATACATGATAACATTTTACTACCACTTCCCTCCAAAAAAAAAAAAAAATAAATATCAATTTACCCTGAAACTTTTTCAGTGAACAATTTTAATTAGAATTTTGGCAATTACCTTTGCATTCGTTGGCGTCGCGAGCCGTCGCCCTGCCCCAGGGCCTATCAAAATGGAACGGTTTGCATCGTTCACAGTCCCTGCCGGCCGTATTATGTTTACATTCACAAGATAATTGTCCATCGCGACCGCTAACACATTGACTGGCATGTCCGTTACACTTACAACGGCCGCCAACAGCAAAATCCGCCACAGCATATTGATGTGTAACCTGGTGGAAGCCAGAAACAATACCATTCGCACCAATTTCCACGGCACCATTTATCTTCACCGGCTGTACGCCAGCATCCTCATTGTCCAACACTTGCATCTCGTTCACCAGCTGCACCGAAGGCTCTTTCGTTTCCGGATTTTCATCCAAATCCAAATGTTTTGCTGGATCGTAAAGGTGTTCATCAACCAGTACGTCTAAATCATCGGAAATGTCTTCAACGGGCATATGCAGACGATTGAAGACGACTTTAATGTCAGTGGCCGTCACCCAGTCTTGTAGGACTGGTGAATTATCGAAATCCATTGCACTTGGCCGTCCCTCCAACGTACTAAATGCAATTCTTGATGTTTGTCCAAAACCCAAATTATCACCGCCAGTATAACGATGTGCATCCGTACATCTAGCCTCTTGTTCATTAGCTTTGGTGATGGTGGCACGATTCGGCCGTCCATATACACGTCTACATTGGCTAGAATAGAATTGAAACGGTTGCCATGTCTTACCATAGTCCATACTCTTGTAAATCGCAATGGAATCAGGTTTGGGAGTGGATGGACAAAATTGCAAACTAACATAAGTCAGTTCGTATTTCTTGCCCAACGATAATGTCAATGTAACATTGTCTGGTGGTGCATTTATGGTGGTTGCCGGTGGCAATGGATCACTGCGCCAACAAGTAACATTGTTCGGATTATTCAAATCGGTCAAATGTGTGGCCGGAAAGCGGGTTTTCGGGTTGTGGTCGTCACATGTGTGACATTGTGGCGTTGCACCAGGTTCTGGTGCTTCACAATAGTGTACCGGCTGTTGGAGGCCGCACGTCGACGACGCCTTCACCGGCATACCGAAGGCGGCATTCACGAAATCTGGTATACAGCGTCGGGGACGTTCTTCATCGTAGCATGGATCGCTCCCTTGGTTCTCAAACATTTTCAAAAAGTTCTCATTCACTGATTGTACACTAACAATGCACAAAATGAACACCCACAAACACTCCATTGTTGATTTGTTGGGCATTGGCGATGGAACTGTCTAAGTAAACATCATACGATGCGTGCATATATGAGAGACTCACGTAAGATGCGTTGATATTGTAAGATGAAATTGGAAGCTGGTGTATTATAGTTGCACGACGACGGTCTATGTTGAACTGGCGGTCCGCTGTCTGTGTTTGTCGAGTTGTGTGAGAGCCTGTGAGGTACCGCCCTCTCAAAAGGGCGCACATACCACCAACAACAACCGGACAAGCAACAGCAGCAACAGCAGCATCACCAGCAGCATCTCTGTGCTGGTACATATCATTTATTAGATATTGATGATTTTCATAAATGGTTAATTACAGCGAATTATAAGTATGTCAAAGACGGATTTATCAACACAAATCTAATCAAATAATTATTTATTAAATGTTTCTAATCGTTTTACTTGTATATTGATGATTTATTGTGGGATTTGAAAATCAATTTACTCGTTTCGGTTCATTATTTTGTAGGTATCCTTTTACTTTTCATTAATCTCTCTTTCTTGTTTTTTGTTTTTTCAATAAGCTGTTTTGTAACTTGTAATTAACGCACTAGCAACCTACTAATTATACATACGAATGAAAATGTTTAAAGTTTTACTAGCTGCGAATGGCCAATAAATATTATTGTGAATATTACGAGTACAATGGGCCAACAAACTACATGACAAATAATTTATTTCAATGGGGATATTATAATATTTTAAAATAGCAAAATATACATTTGAATAGAGTTGTTGTTTAGTCAATTGCGTCCATTAAAAGGACATTATTTGAAACTGGGCTATAAAAATGGAACGTTGAAGGACGAAATTTATATTTCAAGGAGGGAAAACGCATTTGTACAAAAGAATAAGGGCAAAACACAAATCTTGAACTATAAAATATGCATGTTTAAGGACATAATGATTTTAAAAACTCTATTTAATAAAATACATTACAAAATACGGTGTTTAAACCACAAAATACAAAATTAAACACTGCTAAAACATGCTAAAATCATGTTTAACAACAAAATTGGACGTTCAAACTACTTATTTTTTATAAAACTCGACCCTACACTCAAGATGTTATTATTTATTAACTTTAACACCTTGTATCTCGTCAACTAAGAGGCTTAAAAACATTTTCGGTCAAAAAATAATCCGTTAAATTTGTTGTAATTAATGTTGAAAGTAACCATTTCCCAATGGAAATAAAAATAACTCTTATAAAGAGGATGATAAACTACTCTAAACGCAAATTCGTCGTTAATTAGCCATTAAATTGTAATTAAAGTAGAATGGAATTGATGCATTTCGACAAATAAGGCTAATAAAAATCATTTTCAAAGTACTATACGAATGTCGTCGGCATATTATCCACTCCGGTCAGCCGTAATACATTTCACGTTATAATAATTTGATCTCTGGGGCGGGTACATGCGGTGTAAACAAATGATTTATGATCATTTTTAACCTAGACATCTGCCCTAGCATAAATAAAATACGTGAACGAGCAAAGAAAGAAATATACATAGAAATATAATTTAAAATAAATGATTTCTTTCTGCAATTCGTTGAATGATAAATCCCAGCTTTGGGATAATGTAATCATGTTTTCTGTATACATATTGGTGTTAGTATACACACATTCTAAACTACAGACCATATATACTTGACACGCTATTTTATTTTCCATAAATGCGATTAAATTGAAGACTTGCAATGGGGAAACGGAGAGGAAAGCCTGAAATAACGTCGACATAAAGCCGATCACAAACTATGGTTTGTTGGAGCACACATACAACTTCTCTCCATTTAAACTTCATCATTTTATTATTATAAGAGCTTTATATGGGTATATACGATTGGATTTTTATACTTTCTTTAGGCTACTAAACGAAAAAATATATTTATTTTCTAATCGAATCGTTTTTAACTTGTTTAAATTCATTACATATTACAAATCATATATAAATTTTAATAATATTAACATTTCATGTTTATTTATAACACGGCATTTGCATTAATAACTTATAAATTGATTTTGTAATGGAATATATATTTCTAGTCGTAAATTTTGTTTTAAAAAAATTTAAACATTTTAAGAAACTCTTACTACCATTTAACTCTTTCTTTAACTTTGATATATGCTGTTGACGCTCAGATTTATAGTTCAAACTTTGTTTTCCGTTCAGTTTGTTAAATTTTTGTTACAGAAAGACAAATGCTGAAGATGCATATGCACAAGTTTCCTAAACGAAGTTTTTCAGGAACAAAAAAACACGATTTAAATTTTTAAAGTTTGTATTGTTGGTTGTCCAACTATTTCTTAACAAAAAATACCAATATTTTTGGTCATAAATCAAAAATAAATTGAGAATACAGTTATTAGAAAAAAATCTTTATAAATAATTTTAAACATCTTCAACAATACATACATCGTCATCCTCCTCATCGGGTGGATTCAATTTTCTTCGTTTCGTTGAAGAACCTTCTTGTGGATCAATTTCATCAACAACCTCCTCAACAATCAGTAAATCGTCATCATCATCCACATCTTCAATATTATTAGACTTACTCTCTTCATTGCTTTTCTCGCCATTCTCTTTTCCATTCTCTGTTTCTTTTGCTTTCAATTCATCGCGATTTGCAATTATTTTAAACAATTCTTCTTTATCTTTCGCTTCGTAATGATTTATTGCCACTGTGAGTTCGTAATTTTGGAAGAAATCATCACATTTCAATATCGTACCATCCAAAATACCCAAATCAGCCAATTTTTTATGATCATTTGCTGACATCTCACCTTCTTCGGACGATATCACCACCACACCTTTACCATCAATCACAACATCTGGTTCTACCATGTTTAAATTCTTCTTCAGTATTTCATTTTCCAATTCTTTCACAGTCATCTGATTAACATTGACGAAAATCGTCACAAACGGCTTTGGACCGCAAACGTAACAAGCTGGATTCGGTTTTTCCAAGCATTTGTCTGTGTTTAATACGAATTTCGAATACATCGATTTCGGACGTAAATAAATCGATGGACATTTATCATATTGGTGTTCCAATGCACGCATCGCATACAATACTGCTACACCAGCAATCATAGCATTAGCACTGGCAATAGCTGGTATAATATTGCCAGCAATTGATTTTATTGTGAATCTTGAATTTTGTTTTATCGAAAATATGTGGGCACGTACATTGGCACAAGCTGTAACAAAATCCATAGCTGGTGGATCATCTTTATCCCACATTAGGAACTTTTTATCAGCCAATTGTTTTTTTAATACAGACACTGTTGTTGCAAACACATTTGCACACTGATTCAATGACCACACTTGCATATTTCTGGCACGAACATTTGTTTCGTCAATTTGTTCACTGCTGCCGGTTTGAGTTTCTTCCCATGGTAATGGAACTGGAGGTTTACGTGTCTTCCACAAGTTTTCTATAACAAAATTGTTTATAAAATAGATTTTATCTTAATTTCAACTTGATTTTCTGATGTACCCATGCTTAAAAGATATTGAATATCATCTTTAAAAAATTTATTGAATAATTTCGCTGGATCATAATCGACTTCTTGTGCCCATTGTCTTGTGGAAGTTCTCTTTATGTTGCCACTGTCAGTAACACTGTGATTATTATCGGTTTTCGCTTCTGGATCTTCTGCATCTGGCGAAACATCTTGATCGGCATCTTCTTCACCGAATAATTGACTAAAACCACCAAAATAGAAACAAAACGATCAAAACTAAACAATGTAATAGTTACTTGAAGAGGTGTTTTGCCCAAACAATACAATGGACCGGCTCTGATGGTGTATTTCTGATGGTACAGCCTGGATATGTCTTCTGGGGTGCTTTTGGACGACATTCATAGCACGGAGTGAGGCCTTTTTTTATTAACTCAACTTGACCGGTATAACCAGATGTTCCTGACTCGATTAATGGAATATCGGCAGCTAAACACATTCGATTTACATGATTACGAGCTGCACGATTATCTAAAGCGCCCAAAACGACATGGAAGCGTTTGAAGAAGTTAACACCATAGTCCTGGCTGAGGACACTGTCATGATATGCTTTGATATTCAACTCAGGATTGTAATGCAGTACGCTTTCACGTGCAACGACCGCTTTTGACTTGCCAACATGCTCTTTTCGAAACAGAAATTGACGATTTAAGTTGCTAACATCAATTGTATCCAAATCAATCTAAAAGAAAATATTGGAATAGTTTGAATTGTTCTTTAAGATGTGCACTCTTACAATTTCAATGTTTCGGAAGCCGGAGAGGACTAAATTCTTCAAAACTTCGCATCCTATACCACCGGCTCCGACAACCAGTACATTTGCTAATGTAAATAATTCCTTCACGTTTTCCACTTCATCGTTCAGTTGAAACAAAACTGGGGACACCATTTTGCGGTTATAAAAATTCGTCTCCAGTAAATTTATGGCCTTAACTATTAGAATTTATACTTATTTCTAAAATAAATTAAACTTTATGAAAAATTGACAAACACATGAAATGACAGAAGACGCTTAAGTTACCACAATACTACCAACAGAAATGAAAGTCCCCAGAAACGGCTCTCCATTTAAATTAATCAACAATTAAATAATTTTATATTAACAGCTAATTGTTAAACTATCTACTACAAATTAATAATGCTAAGAATTTTGCCTGCATACAAACTGCAGTATTTTGTCCAAACTATTGTTCCCTGATAAGTATATGCTTATCTTAAACCATAAATATATAAATTCATTTTCTAACAAAGGATATTTTATAGTTTGTCTAATCAGTGACTAGTGATGGATTTTTCGGATAGTAATTCTGATATTAGTTTAGAAGATGAAGAAAAACTTAAAGAAATATACTTTAAGAACAAACCGTTACCACAGAAGATTGATCCGAAAAATATTGTAAAAATAACAGCTACTGCAACTACTAAAAGTGTACAACTTACTAGAAAGTACGAAAGTTATGCAGCTGCATTGAAAACAAAGAAAAAGCCAAAATTTCGAACATTGTATTATTACAAACAAATGTAATCAGTAAAACAATAAACAACACGAAGAACATTTCAAATATGGCATTTATTGTTTACACTTTTACAAAGTTATTATTGTGTTTTGTGCACACATTTTTTTCTTCATTATTTATATCACACAACCAAGTAAATAAAATACAATTTTATATCACAACAACCCTGGTTGATACTTTTTGGTAGACTAAAACTTACAATCTAACTATATTATTTGTTAAATACATTATTTAATATTAAATACAACAATATTATAAGAAATGTCAAACACTTTACATTATTATTGTGTCCAAAATAGTGATATATTCAAAAATAAAACACAACTATATATATAATTTACTATTCTTGTTTGTTAATTAGTGAAGACCTTTCATTATTCGTTGATAGTCAGCGAATTATACTCGAAATACTCGATCGTGGCGTTGTTGCTGTCTCTTCATCGGATTGATCTGGTGAGATTCGTATCGCTTGATACCATTGGTTCGTCAAATCGGTCATTTGACTCTTACAATCCTTCAATTCCTACAAAACAACACAATTATTAATACCACAATCTTTTTTAAACTCATAAACGTACTATAAATTATATTTTCCAAATTTTTTAACTGAAAACTTAAAATAATATAAAGCAAACGTAACGATATTACTGGCCAAATAACCAATTAGTGCACCTAAATAGCAAGGTATTGGCCATGCTTGATACGGTCTATCCCAGTCTAAAGGGATCACAGCAGCCCCCAACCAGGCGCCCACAAAAACCGAACGAATTTGAAATAAAAACTTATTTAACAGTTCATTTCCATCATAATTTGTTATGGATAATAAAAGTTGAATAGCTGCGTCATGTCCACAGTGCAAACAAATCGGCAATACAGTTAAAACAGTTAAAATTAACGAAAACATTAAATTCTCCTCTTGATGAGTCATAAATGGGGCCCCAAATAAAACTGCAATTATATAATAAATGCCAACCATTGCAGATATTGTAAAGACACTTTTAACTATATTAATTATTTTGTGGTGCTTCAATTCAACCGTTTTTAAGTTCTTTTTTTGTGTTATAAAATAAATTATATATTTTATAACCTCAAAAATTGAAATTATCATTATTAACCAAAATTTATTATATTTACCAACGTTATATAACTCATTTACGATACTTAAGTACAAAACTATTAATATTAGGAATATACTAGTGAAAATATTGTTAAATGCAAAAATTTTGCGTTTTTCCGGAGATAAAACTTCCATTTTTGAGCAAAAATGCTTGTTTTCTACTTCTTCTTCTAAGAAAAGCGAAAAGTAGGTAACTATAATCATAAAATTTAATTTGAAATATGTACATATACGGGGGATATTTCGAAATAATTGCCACATTGAATCAAAGCAAGATAATAGGCCTTCGAAACCCAAGCACAGTATACTCTAGCTACCGTGTTCGAAACCGTATTTTTGACTTGTAGTGATGACAAAACCTTGCTATTTAATATGTATCGAGCATACCCTTTTAAAAAAATAAAAAACTACTCACCTGTTGTGTGAACCGTCTGGTGAAAAATGGTATAAAATACTTCAAATCATATTTAGCAAATCCTTTAATACGATCAGATACAAATGAAACTTCCATTTCACCTTCCGTTGTTTCACTCAAATGTTCTGAATCCAATGCTTGACCCCATTCTCTAGTTTTACTCAATGTAACTTCCTTATCTCTACGACGACGTTTTAAACGTCTGGACGGATTCTTCGTTGCTTGCATAAATTTCAATAAAGGCATCGTTGAACCACCAAACAACAATGTTGTCACCAGTACAATTATCAGTGTTGTTGTTATGATAACGTGACGTGTTTCATCACTGAAATTCAAATGTAACGATAGTGCATACGATATGGCACCTCTTAGTCCACTAAACCACATAATAAACATCATTTTACGTGTGATTTGATGTTCACGGAAACGATTCACAAGTATAGCTAATGGGAATATATTGCATGCTCTTCCCAATAAACATAAAATCAAACTCCATACAATCAAAGCCGGCTCAACTTGATGTTTAAAACTGAATAATGCCAAACCCAAATAGGCGAAAACGCACGTTTCGGCGATAAAGGCGATCGTCCTCAGTGTTTGTTGCATGGTGATTTGAGTCACAGTTGATAAGTTGAAATGCGTATAGTGTGACATCACAATTCCACAGAATAAAATCGCCATTATACCAGACAAATGTATGCCTTCGGCTAATACGTAGGGAGCATAAGTGAATACCAACATCATACCAAACTCCAAGGACGGATTTCGACGTAAATCCACATGTTTCAATAATAACGCACTGACTAGAGCAAAAACAACACCAATACCAGCAGATGCGAAGAACATTAGACAAAATCTTTGTATGCCTAAAACGATAGCTTCGCCAGTACTCATTGCTGGATTGTTGCTTTCAAGTACAGCCGTTGTAAGTACAATTGAAATGGCATCATTTAAGATACTTTCACCAAACACAAGCATATTTAACACCGGATCAACGTTTAAAGCATGGAAAATCGCAACGGTAGCAACTGGATCAACGGCAGATATTAACGAACCGAATGCGAACGATTCAACAAAACTCAGTTTATAAACAACTTCAGCTAAACCGAGAAAATAAATACCGAAACCGATAATAAAAGCGGATATCGTCGTACCGAATATTGCAAATACAAGAATCGAACCGATATTTTGGAAAAAGTTGCCTTTATGTAAATTGTAGCCCGATTCGAAGATTATTGGTGGCAGAAGGACAAGAAAGAAAGCTGTTGGCGAGAAAGCTTCCTCTTTACGCCAATTGCTGATGTTGCGATTGGAAAGAGCATTCATTGTAAGTCCGATTAACGCTCCAAGAAACACAATCACGACACTTTCCGGCACATATTGGAAACCAGTTTGCAGCATGAGGTGTATTAAAAGGATTCCAAGTGCTAAAACGCAAAGTACGAAAAAAATTGCCATGGAACTATTGTGTTCATCTTCAGCGGCTTCTTTGTCTGGCAAAACGGGGTCCACTGGCACTGTTGTGGATGTAACATTTGATGAATTTGTGTTAACTGGTGCAGGGCTGCTTACAATAGGTTTCACACTAGGGCTAACAGCATTTACCGTGGTTATAGGGGGTGGTTTCGTGCTTGAAACTGTCTGTGTAGATGATTTCTGTTCAATTTTGGGCGCTGTGTCGGTTTTATTTGCTGGTGGGTCGATTTTCTTTGTTGAAGGTGGGGCAATTGTGGTTGTAACATTTTCTTTTAGTACTACAGTGGCATTATTGTTTACTAAAGTATTATTTTCCAATGAAAATACACATAATTGTAGTAGAACTATATAGAAAAAAATGGCTAGAATTTTCTTCATTTTATTTTTATTTGAATCCACTATCTAGAATAAACAATCGTGATACACATCACTCGACAATAATCACACTAATAATTATAAACACTTGACTAATATTTAGCATTTACTGATGTTATTGTTAACAATTTTTCCATTTGTAATTCGCATGATCGCTTTTATGGTCATGTGCGCATTGGCACAAAATTTCAAGCTGGATCTGGTGTTTTATTTACCAAGGATTATTGTAAAGTTGAAAATATATTTTTATTACACATAAACATATTGCAATTTCGTGTAATATTCCAGAAACAGCATATTTTCGCAATATTTGACATTGACAATTTTGTAGTTCATTTGTATTTAGTGAAAATCGATTTATTATGTTGGCCATCTGCCTCTAGTTCAAAAGTGGAGTCAATTATATTCCTTTCTAATTATTTTACATTATTCACAACAACTTAATTAAAACTAATTAAATTGTGGCTATAACAGCAAAATTTTTTACGAAACTAATATAATTTAATAAATTTCTCGTACTTTAAATGTGGTTAAATTTGAAACAAGGAAGTCACTTGTCGCCATATTGTGTCATTGGCATCATTTCCTGTGCTTAGATTGCCGCTTCAACGATAAAGCCGAGCCGGCCATTATTTTGCATTGGTTCAATTCACGTTCTCGTGTTTTTCGTGTAAAATAAGAGGTACCGTCGTATAAAACGTTTAAAAATCCATCAAATTAATTAATTTATTATTGTTGAATCTGTATTTGGTATAAAAAAACTGACAAAATGGGTGACGAAAAGAAGGTAAGCAGATAATTCTAACCATAAACAAAAATGCTATAATTCTTAACCGAATTTGCTAATTGTTGATTCATTATAATAAATCGTTGAATTTGACAGGAACCAGAATACCTCAATTTGCGTGTATTGGGTCAAGACAATGCCGTTGTACAATTTAAAATCAAACGACAAACGCCTTTGAAAAAATTAATGAATGCCTATTGTGAACGGGCTGTAAGTGATAAAATTGTTAACACATGAATCATAAATGATTATTAATCGAATTTACAGGGTATTAGTCCACAAGTGGTTCGATTTCGCTATGATGGTAATCCGATTACAGAGTCAGATACACCAGCAAAATTAGAACTGGAAGAAGGAGACACCATTGAAGTATATCAACCACAAACCGGCGGCAGAAACTAATTAATTATTAAGTGTTTTTTATTTTTTCCATTTATTTGTAATTTTTTTGTCATTCATTAGAACTACCTTAATATTATTATTTACATTAAGTTTATATCGTTAATGAAAACAATAAAATTAAGGCAGTTTTTTGTATTGTAGATAATAAGTTTACAATTTAATTTTAAATTTGAAAGTATATTCAATGAAAAACCAACAATGAATATTATAAAACAAAAACTATCAATTTCAATTGTCATAATATATTCCTGAGTTAAATTCAGCAATTAGGTCTGATTTATTTTGTAACAATTAAACTATTCTTTTTCTTACATAGTGTTTTAATTAAATTTCACTTTTTTCTTTTTCACTTGATTTGATTTACTTTGTTGCGGTTTTTGAGGGTCTTTATAATTAAAAACTGCATCACCACTTGATCGAAAATGTAAATTTGTGAAAACTGTACCAGCTAGAAGGCAAATTAAGGCCACAATTGATATATATTCAACACGATTTGGTAGTGGAACTCCACAAGCCGTGTACCAGTAAGAGCCATGGCTAGGAGATCTTTTATTTGGTAAACAACTCCAATCAAAGTACTTTTCGTCGTAGTCTGTAGCGCACAAATACTTTCTCTTCGTTAAAACTATTCCAGAAGCAGTTTGAAGAGGAACTGTTTCATTGCATGGCCCAATTGGCTCATGTAGCCCCATTGCTATTTCATCTTCACTGTTGAAGAAGATGGGAATCAACAAGAAGGTCATATAATGCAATACCAAATGCGTAATTAGTATATAAGTTGACCAATGTGTCTTTGGTTTAACATTTTTGGCAAAATGGTCATTTTTTGGTGTTCTATCAGCCGACCAGATGATTAACAAGAATATTACGAATAAAATAAAGTATGTAACTTCGCTGTGGATGTTGTGCAGGTCGTGCAAAGGATGGTAAATCGGCAAAAATAGTAAAATCCCTCCTGGGGTGCCCAAAAAACCAGCAATAACTGAACATAAAACTTCCTTCGCAACGCTTTTATCTGCAATCCATTTTCCTTCACTTTTACAAATAACGCGTCTTGTAAAGTGGAAAAAGAAAGTAAAACTAGCCGCAAATGTACTATGGAAGTAATAAGAGTTCCATGGCACCCAATAATGTCTGTCACCAATATTTGGATCCGTATCATGCCACGTCCAGTGCAAATAATTCACGCTAATTATATCGTAAGGGATGTCGACAAGAACTGAGCCCAAGCCAACGGCGAAGGGCTCAGCCCACGTTGGTAAACGCATCTTAGCCACCCCAATAGAAGAGTTATACATAAAACAAGGATAAAGGAACATAATGTGTAAAGGAAGTCTTCTTCCGAAGAAAATAATGGGAGTTTGTGAGTGCCAGAAGTTGTCGATATCTGGAAGAACATAACACATGCATTCCACGACGATTCCATGGACCAAAATGCTCAGCCAGAGGTATGGAAGACGTCCACCTCGAATGCCAGCTGAAATTTGATCAGTTTATTTATGATACAACTTTAAAACATGTTTTACCATGGATAAGCGTTGCAATTCCACCGAACAAGTATGCAAATTGTGATAATAAGTATGTGGGTTCATGTTTAAGATGAATTTCCAGGTCGGAGGTGTGAATAAACCAGTCCCAAAACTAAAAATCAACTTTTACAGTTTGAGAATTTGAAATTAGAACTGTAACTTACACCATTGTACTTAAGTTCCGGAAATTCTGCACCAACAACGAACAAATCTTTGTTGTCCATATTTGGATACGTCTAAATCATATGGAAACAACTGGGAAACTGATATAATAACCTCTGTTACTTATCTTAAAACGATAATTTGCAGCTGTGTGTACTTATAATTGATTTAATAAATTAAATCTTAATTCTTATCGGATTTATTTATTGACAAACCCATTTTACAACTTACAAAATAAATACATAGTATATAACAATCGAAATTATCAACAAAATTGATGATATAAAAGCTAATTTATATTTGTAGATAAAATGTACTTCTTCTTGTTCGTCATGATGTTTGCGCTCTCTTTGTTTTTTCTTTCCTTCGAATAATTTTTGGTATTTTTCAAGTTCTTTTTTGTTTTTCAACTCTTCTAAACGTTGTTTTTCCTCTTTGGCAGCATTATGTAATTTACGTTCTTCTTCTTTCTTCTGCAAACACAAATCGTCACACTCTACTGTGGCCGTTTTATTACGCGCCAAGTCGCATGGAATGTCTTTCTTAAGTCGTTTACATTTGCAGGTGATTTTAACTTTTTTCTTGCATTTATCGGCATTCGGACAGTCGCCGGAATGGCAATTCGCTTTACAACGATGACCACAAGGATACTACAAGAAAACAATTAGCATGAAATCATCAAAATCATAGGTTTTTTTACGTTTTTCGGGCATTGATTTCCGCAACTTTGTAATTCTTCTCTGTTGCTTTCAACTAACCATTTATTACATTCAATATATGGCTGCGTAAGTCCACAATGGCATTTAATCCTCAACATTTGAGTACATGGTGGACAATCTTCTGGATGACACCGTTTTGGACAGGAATGCTGGCATCCTTTTGGCCGAGGTTTCGAGCAAGCGTACTCACACTTTTCACAATTCTTGCCAGCCTAAGAAACAATTAAAAATAATCACTACAGACAAATAATTCGTTTTTACTTTAGTATTATCCGGCGCTGAATCCACTTCGTGACAAATTAAACTACAATAATGATTTCCGCAGCCCAACAAACGTCCACAAGCTCTTTCGCAACTAGACGGTTTCGCTAAATAACAAGGAAAGCTTGCAGTTTCATGCCCTCCCAAACAAGTCACCATTAAAGGTACTTTACAATCAGGACATGGTAAATTTTTGCGTTCAATTAGCGGTTTGGTTTGTTCCCAAGGCATGGAAGCTTTTTGTGTCTTAATTTTAACTAAAACAGCCGAATGACACTGTTGTGGGCACAAATGTGAGCAATTTGGTAGTGATTTATTGCAGATTTGTTTGCATGGAGGACAATCACCGAAATGGCATCGGTGTGATTCTCTTTGTTTGTGGTGGCAGTCTGGAGGCAAACTGAAATCATATTAAAATCAGTATTTGTTCTTATTTGAACTTCGGAAAAACGTACGAACACAATTCCGTGCATTTCGGTGGCTTCGTTTTATGTTTGCGGCCACAAGGCACTTGAATTTTCGTTTCACCACAACGACAACTCACTGTTTCGGTTTGATTGCATGGATAGCATGGTCCTCGATGGCAAACCGAGGCACATTTGTGATTGGAACAGTTTAAAGTTTTTGCACATGGTTTTTCGCAAGTCGAACAGTTACCATCGCAGCACTGAAATCAAATTTCATTATCAAATTTAGTTAAATTTGTTATTTTTCCATTACTTTTCTATTGCAAGGATGTTTGTTACAATCTTTCATATTCTTGCACTTTGTCTCGCATAAATACGACTTGCTGCATTGGATTTCTTTAACATGAAGTCCACAACGACAAGATTTTTTAACAATTTCCAAACACTATCGAAATGATATGTTAAAAATTGATTTATACGTGTATAAAATTATCTTACATTTCCGCATTTGTCTTTATGGCATCGTTGAATGCATCTATGCGCCCCACATTCTAAAATTTTGTCGCAAGTATCATTACAAGTTGGCGTATCTTCCGTACAAGGCAATTGAAACTTTGTTTTACTACATGGACACGTTCTTGGTTGTGTTAAAATGCAACTGTCGCATTGATTTGCATGGCAAACGAGTTGACAGTTGTGATGGCCACAATCCAGAGGCTTACCACAAACCTGAACAAGAAAATCGTATAAATTTAATGAAAAATCAATTAAAATACAAGTTTACTTTGTCACATTGCCACACTGGAGTCGCGCAATCACGCAACTTTTGCTGAGATTTGCACAAACACTTCTGAATGCTTTTCTTTGGACATGCGTTGCATTCTCCAGCATGGCAAACATCGCTGCAAGAATGCTTGCCACACTTTAGAGGCTTTCCACAAGGTTGGCCGCAAGACCATTCTTTACTGCTGCATCTTTGGGTTGCCGGAGACTGTTTGCGACAGTAACAAGTCACTCGTACTACGACTGGACATGGAGGACAAGGCCCAGGATGGCAAAGAAGTAAACATTTATGTCCACATTGAGGAATAAGATTTTTTGAGCAAATTTCACCGCAAGAATGCGGTACAAGAAAAGGCTGCCACTTAGGTGAGACGGTTTTTAAGCAAAAACATTTATATTGAGTAGGAATTTCTTCGGGAAGGAACTCAAATCTACATTTCGGACAACACCACTTTAAGTCTTTAGATTTAACAACAATTTGTTGTTCTAAAGATTGTTTTTGTTGCGTTATTGTGTCCTTAGACCAGCGTTGGATGCACATTAAATGAAAAAATGCGTAACAGCTGGTACAGCTCCAAATTTCATCGTTTCTTTTCACTTTAGAGATGCATATTAAGCAAGTTGCAGTTCCAGATTTGAAACTATCAGCTAGAATTTTTTGTGTGCGTCCGAGTTGATCGTTTTTGCCACCGGAAGCTGTGTACTTCTTTAAAATATTGTCTACAAACACAAACATATGGAGTTTGTTACAAGATAACAGTGAATTAAAGTTTTTACCAATTAATCCATTGGATTCTAGGATGTCCTCTTCCTCCGAAGAGGAATCATAGTCTTTCACATGCTTTTGTACAGCTGCTTGTAGCTTAATTTGCGCTTCTTTGAATTTATTTTCTGATTTAGCATGGTTATTTTGTTGGCGTCTGTTCATCGTTCCATTTGGAAGAGTTTCTTATTAAAATACTGATAAAATATTCCAAAAACTAAACGTCAGGCAACGGGGACGTTAGAGCTACGAGCGATAAGTCATTGTAACTATTAGCACAAATTGTTATGAATTCAAACTGATTCAAACTTTCAAAAGTTTTTGGCGCCAAAGACGCACCATCAAAAGAGCGCACAAATATTTCATCCACCTGGCAATAATGTGCCGACAAAGACAACGTGTGAGTTCCTGAAGATAATTTATTTGATAAATCGGAACTTTGGACATTTGTGCATACTTCCTTATAAAATCGAATTCGATAATAAATTGTTGAATAGCTGCCAAATAATTTTTTTTTCGTACTGGCTAATCAAGATGTTAACATCGAGATAAATGGATATTAAGTGTATGTGTGTGTATTTGTAGACAACGACGACATGCGTCACGGCGTACGATACGGCCCATAGATGACACATGCGGCGGCATTTTTGTACCATTTTTACCCATAACGAAAGGGGGTGAATTGTATCATAATTTATATTTTCATACAAGTACATCTTAAAATCTAAATATGATTTATATGTTGAATGTATTAAAAATTTTGTAAAATTTAATTAAGTGACAGTACGACCATTAAAAAACCGTGCCTATCCAATGGAAAATCCAAATGGCCTAAAAAGATTTCAAAAACCGATAATTTATACACATCTCTGATAGTAATCGTAAATAATTTTAAAAACAAACTCATAATTTCATAAATGCACGTTGCCAATTATTCTAGCGTACAGAAAAAAGAAAATAATTACATTACATGGCCAATAAATGTGATGTAAAGGCGGACTCAACTATAAACATCTGTACGATTGGTCCACAAAATTGTCTTAAACACTAAACTGACTTAAGTATTTATCTTATTCCATCTGTGCGTACTAAAGCGAGATATCTGATACTAACGTATACAAACTAGCAACTAGGCTGCGTGCTTTATGAAACTCTTAAGACTTTCAGAGATTATTTTCAAAGCATTATTCGTAAATTTGTTGATGGTGCGACTTGTATTATTTAGTAGTGTTTTAGTACCGTGTGCGACACTTTTCAAAAACAGAAAAACAAACAATTATGTTATCGACTAGTGCGGTTCGAACTGCTGCGGCGGCAGCGGCGTCGTCGGCGGCGACGAATATCGCAACGCATCCCGAAACTAGTACGACCAACCCCATCAATAATACTGGCCAAACTTTGGACAAAAGTGAAATAAATGATGCTGTTACGAAAGTGTTGCAAGGGTACGATTGGACCTTAGTACCCATCGCTTCAAAGTAAGTATAAATATTTGCCAAAGCAGGTATAATATTTTATTAAATATTATATGTAAAACGGCCCTGTTTATTTTTCACATAAGAAAAATATACTAGAAATATCCTAGTTTTTATTACGCAAAAATATTTTATAAAACGAAAGTGTAAATTGAAACTGTATAGTCTTGCAAAGTACTTAAAATGTACGGAAATTATACAATCCGCATCGTGTAAAGTAATTTTTAATTAGCACTAAATGTTTTTCGGTTAATTAGTTAAAATTTGTTGTAATTAGAGTTAAGAGGCTGGATAAATATTTGATGGATTTTCTATAAAAAGGATATTTTCCAGTTTGGAAAAGCTTTTACACTCTAATAATACTAGTAGTTGTCGGTATAGATAATAATTACAAGAAAATCGTGTTAACAACAGTTTTGAAAAAGATAAAACACACCGTCAGTTAAGCCTAATTAACGGTTGTACCTTAATTAACAGAATGTTAAAATCCTTTTTGTTCAAGGCGGAACTCTTTCAAACAGACACACAAAATTGCATATATAAATAAATATATGTATATGCGTATGTAAATACATGAAACTTCACCGTTCGTTCTATTTGAAATTATGTGTAACAAATTAACAAGTTCGGGTTGTTAAAAGTGTTTCATTTTAGACAGATATTAATATATAACAAAGGATATGATTAAAAGAAAAAAAACAGTATCAGTTTACCAAGTCGCGTGTTTAATTAATTCTATTTTAAAGTTTTGATAAGAATATTTTTGTTTTGGTTGTAGAGCGGCTTCGGACAAACGAAAATTGCATGTCAAAAGGCCCATGAATGCCTTTATGGTTTGGGCACAAGCAGCAAGAAGAAAATTGGCCGATCAATATCCACAATTGCATAATGCTGAGCTTTCGAAAACTTTGGGCAAACTTTGGAGGTAAGAAGCATTTTTTTAAAAAGTTATCGCGTTTTTAGTTTCGGATTAGATCAAACCGAATTTTTATCATAAATCGAAATTAATTTTATTACATTATTAGGAAATAATAAATGTTTATGCGTTCAAGATATAAATAATTAAATGTGGCCTTTTGGGGTCACAATTGAGGGTTACTTCTTCGTATATTATTTAGAAAAAAGTGTCCCGTTTCACGGTCAATGATCGACAAACTCAAATCGATTTATAAGTTCATTATTTGTAATCTTAATATGCCCGATAATGTCATCTTCATCTTCTCTTATTCCATTCAGTTATTTCTTATCGCATATTTTACTACAATTTCAATGAAATGAACGATGCAATAAATTTCACTAATGAATAATAAATCGATCATTAGTTTATACTAATTTCGTTATTTTATTTGTATATTATTATATATTTACAATATACGAGTATAAAAGAGGATATTTGCTGTGTTGTAAAATAAATAAAAAATTTTACATGTAAATCTTCCAATCGTATTATTATTATATTATCAAAAATTCACGTGTGCAAACAATATATTATGAAAAAAAGACAAATCTTATAAAATGCACCGGATTTATATCGAATTTATTGATGAATCAGTGGCGCCAGAACATTATAGTTGATAAAAAGAGCTTATTCGTTGTAAAAATTTTAAATTTTATTGCAATGGGAAACAATATACATACATATCTATAAATAGGAGATAAATTTGTACGGTAATTGAAGTTTTTACGATAAAAATGTCTGAGAAAATTGAAAATGTGCAATTAATAATTACGTTGCACAAATATTAATTAGAACCCAATGTTGGTGATGCCATAATTTGATAAATTCTTGGAATGTTGGGACGGTTTCAATCAACATTCAACATCAGAAATTGCGCGTATAAAAATAAACGTAGAACGCAAATTTTTCGGGTTGAAATTGTTTAATATGTTTGTAGATTGTTTGTTGATAAATATAGTTAGAATTGACAAACCCCCCTGCAAGAACGTGTCTTAATAAACGTACAATAAGCGCACACAATGGGGGGCAGAGTCAAAGCCGCCGCCGTTACAAAATAATGTGGCGCGGTTATTAATTTTCTGATTTTTTTGATCGATATGAGCTGATTTAATATCATTAGGAACCATGACTGTATTCTGGACGGATTATGTAATAAGAATTTTGAGCGGTTTTTCCAAATTAGGCCTTCCGTTGGTAAATAAAGAGGGTTGCAACTTTATGTCTAGAAGTGTATGCGTTATCATCCCAATGAAATTATAACATTTTATGTTATTATATTATAGGGGAGATAAAGTTGTGTTGTAAAAGGATATCCTGTGAAAATAAAACTAAACTTTTACTACTAAAAAGTCAATAATACGAATAAGATGTCAATATTTATAAAATATTAATTCTTTAACGTTTATATACCAAAAAAATGATGTTTGTTTACAAAGTATGTTTTATTTTGTAAAAAGGGTGATAAATATTGCCAAAAAATATAATTTCTGACCTTGCAATCATAAAGTTTTTAAATAATTGTAAAAAAAACTCTTTAAATACGCGTAAATGTTTTATAAAGACATGATATGATTTTTGAATATTTTTTGTTCAGGTAACGAATAAAGTTGATTCTTTTTGAAAATAAACAGAAACTAAACAGATTCTTAAAAATATTCTTTTCTATTAGATCCAATTTCAAAATAAAATACCGATACTCTTAAAAAATGTCATGTAGAAAATACTTTTTTAACAAAATTTAACAGTTTCCAAAAAAAGGTAGACCCTTCCAAGTATAATAATAACAAAAATATTTGTTGACAAAATAAATTTTCTTGTGAATTTTGTACAAGGGGTGATAATAAGCGATAAAGCCTACCAAAAAAAGCTTTCCGACCTTGCATAAGTAAGTAATTTGTTGTTTTTCATAAATGCCTTAACCTTTTGAACTGATTTTACATAATAATCTCTAACCCGGAAACGTAACGATTAAAACTCATAATAAATGCACTTTTGATTTATGATTGTATAAAAGAATAAGAAAAAAAATTGCATTATTGTTATTTTCGCTTTGTTCCAGAGTATTGAGTGACACCGATAAGAAACCATTTATAGAAGAGGCGGAACGTTTACGTGTTATTCATAAACGCGAACATCCCGATTACAAATACCAGCCACGTCGCAGAAAACAAAACAAAAACTCTTCATCAAACGATTCCAATAACGCACACCATCACCAATCTCAACAATCTAGCCAAAATGTCACATTTTCCCGTACGAATTTGAAACAGGAGGATTCACCATGCAGTCCGCACAGTTCCACATCCCCATCGACGTGTTCATCGCAACCAAACAGCCCCCAAATATCTGCACAAATGTTGCGAAACTACGAAGCACATCTCGACTTGGAGTACCATCGAATGCCGGAATTTGACAACACTTGTTTACCGGAAGACGGACTGGACAGTAGCGATTTGGATCAATATTTACCCGAGAATCATAACACGTTCCAAAACAACCCGTATTTTCAATCGACAAAGCATTGTTACGAAGCGGAGGAGAGCAACAACAATCAGAAGAATAAAAGAGTTTGTACTGAAGGTTTTGTACCGCCAACGGTGGACAATAATTACGAAGAATCTTCAACATCTGCAAATACGAATGCATATAATCGGTACCATGAATTGCAGCCCAGTTCGGTGGTGAAAACTGAACGTTATTTACATTCGAATGGGGCCAGTTTGTACCCTTATCAGCCGACTGTTTCGGCATCTTATTATGGCAATTCGGGCCATCATCAGTATTTGCCACCATATCAGTATTTACCACAACGGCCAATGTTTGGTGCAAGTACCACAATTGAGAACTACGGGGTGGAAAATAGTGCGGAAACCATTTGGGCACCATATTAAATGTTTTTTTTTAAAAAAGTGATGTGTTCACTAGTGATATTGAAGAAATTGTAAATAAACTATAATATCCCATTTCTGTTTTTATTATTTGAATATTTTTTAATTTTATTATTATTATACCTAAGAAAGTGTACTTAATTTTAAATCTTTTAATCCGAATATATTTTAGTTTTTATTATATTATAATATCGTAGAAATCTCTCCCTTTGTACAAATATAGAAAGAAACTGTTTTAGTTTATAAGAGATCTGATATTTTAATTTTTTTTTCAATAATTTGTATTTTGTAAATTCATAAATAAAAATTATTTTTACATTTAACCATTTTATTTTTTTGAAATATGATACTTTTCAGACATTCATAGAATTTTTATAATTAGTTTCATATTACTTTCAAAAAGGGACACGCGACAAAAGTGTCAGTCAAGTCAGTCAATCTTCTTAAATTTTGTAAAAAATGCACCCCTTTTTATTTCATTTTATCTCCTGGGAATATATTTATATCAACAGTCTCAGAAAAGGTTCATAACATTTACAATTCTTTAATTTTTTCATTGATAACAAGCATTTTTATTGAACAATTGAGGGGAGAACGATTAAAACCAATATTGTAACAAGAAAAGCTCCTCTTTACTCTTTACATATTCTGTAGGTGTTTTTCTGAAAGTCATTTTGCATCGAAATGTGAAAAAGTGTCGGCCAACGTAAACACATTTCCCCAACAATGTATTAATAAATGTACACTTGAGTTTCAACATGTCAACTTCATCAAAATCTCTTCAAAAGCTGCTTGTTGAATACTCAATCAATGAGGTGAGCGAGTTGAGAGATTGGGGGTGGTCAAAATTCTTGGAATTGTTTCGATGAAACAACGAACGTGCCTTTAATTATTGCTGACACACTTTTTTACCCATACTATATTTCCATAGAATTGCAAATGTTGGGTTTTATATGTAAAAAAACGAAAGATCTTGCTGGCAAACGTCCGAATCTCGACGTACGTCCGTTTAAATACAGTACCAAGTTGTTTTCAGCCAATGCACCGTGCAAATTGCACTTCTTTGATGATAAGTTTACTTAAAAGCTAATTGCTCTGCGTTGATTTGTAAACTGTTTTTGCCACTAGATGGGAACTTGCCGATGATTTATAGTTGACGTCTCGTATTTTTCATTCATCTCTCCACCAATCTACTCATACAATCTCATAATGTCTAACAATTTCAATTTCCTTTTGACCGCCATACAAACTGAACTAATAAACGGATTATAATCGAACCGTTTGATCAATTAATTACCGCACTTTTATATTTGATTTATAAATTGAATTGTTGGGCAATGAGTCAATATAATGATGTTTACATCTTATTTATTTACATTCTGTTTAAGAATACCTAAAAGAAAAATGGCAGTAAATTTTATACTCGTTATATTTTAATAATAAATATTATATATAAATTATTTATTTAAATTTGTATTATGTGTGTTGTACTTCAGCTGAGTAAAGATATATTTCTTTTGATAAAATTGTTTACCTGGACGTGGTGAACACGTGCGATGATTTTTTCAACCACCTGCCTTCTGTTGACTGAAGAAATTGCCCTGATTGAAAATTATTGTCTATATAATTATCTAAATGGGGTAGTTTTCTAGCTAAATGATTATTTTTCATCAATAACATCTTAATAAAGATATTTTGTGAAAGAAATAGTTCTTTTCTAATGAAATAACTCCCGCAGAATTCAAATCCGCTAACAGAATTCGGAGAGGTACTTAGTTTTCTCAGAATCGACTTTTAATTTTAAAAATCTCTTAATAAATTTTTTAAACAAGTTAGATAAAAAGTTGAAATAAACTAGACAGATAGTTTCAAAATAATATGACACATGTATTTTTTCGCCTTATTCATTCTTTAGTAATATATATACATATATAAATATAGACAGCCATTAACAATAATTTCCATGGAACATTAACACCTCTAATACCTCGTGACCGTTTGACGGCCTAGGTGAAAGGAGTGCGTTTTGTAGCCTAATGAGCGAACAATTCAATAATGATACGGGTGTTGGCGTTCGTCCAATGCTATACAAGTCAACTTCACCATTCCATCCATTGCCACGGCATCTTTCTACTTCTCTCATCTCGTATAATAATATCACAATCTATGATTGGTGCAGGTGCAAAGGCCATTCATTAGACACATATTGTCCATCAAACGATATCGCCAATTAATCCACAACATATTTTTTCTTCCGAAAAACTTTTAAATCCACAAGAAAAGGTGTGTCCAACAAATACAGACCAGAAGAAACATATACGTATAATATACGGTTTATATTTCTTCTTAAATTTGACACTTTGACGCCATTGATTGACGTGCCAAAGAACGAAAATATGATACGGTTTCAATCTTGTTGCTGGTGTGTTTGAATGACATGTTGTTTAAGTGATTTTTAGTTATAGGGACCATGTTAAGTAATTTGGAAAAATTTTACTGCTGTTTTATGTGCATTTTAAATTTGTTTAGACTTTCAGTTGTGGTGCATGTGGAAGAATAAAAAAAGGATGGAAATTGCTTCATATTATACATATATATATGCATCCAAACAAAATATAAATTATATTATTAATGACTTTACAGCGAGACAGTTTTATTGTCAATACAAATTGAATTTTACCATTTTATTGTGTTTTATGAAAATTGATACATTTTTCTAGCAGAAAAAAATTTTTCAAAAAAATTCAGTCTGCAGAAGCAATTAAACTCTTTTATTATTTTTTAAGAGCACTTTAACTGGATTATTATTATATAAACATTTAATGTCATAGCCGTTATATATACAAAACACACGACTAGTATATACCAAAGATTTACGATCTTTACTTGCCTTTTTATTATCAATAATACATTTTACGATTACCTCAACACAATTTTAATGTTTATATTATGCCCAAGTTATTGATAAGATTTCATTAAATAATAATGTACATAATATAATAAAATTAAAAACGGCAGTCAAGTGGCTTGACTAGAAATGCACTTTGACTTGGATCTATCCAGACATCCAGACTTTGTCTAAAGCACCACCCAAGACGAATTTAAATGATTCCATCAAAATAAACATTATTACGTACAAACATATAGATATAGTTAGTTTTTTTTTATTAAATCTGCGGCGCGAGTTCTTAGAAATGTTCAACTTATCGGACGCACTTCCGGCCAACAGGAAAAATGACATATTTCAATTTGCTGACCATAAACATCTTCATATATCATATTACTGAAGGATTTTTCTACGCACCCAAGTAGTTAATACTACTCGTTAATTCAAAACATTTTGTGTCTGTCTAGATAAACATTTTAATAAGCAATCATTGCTGACTTCCTATATTCATTATCGTTATGTGGATTTGCACACAAGTGTTTTGTTGCTGCAAAAACATTATGCAGGTGTTAACAGTTATAAATTTTATCTTATTTTAGACTTTTAGAGCTGTTGCATACTTGCATATCGATTTGTTAATGTTTGAAGAATTTTAATTAGAAAATATTTAGGCAGTTTTGTGCGGTGCTAAAAACTTTACAAATAATAATTAACAAACTAGTGTAAATTACAAATTTTTACGATTTTTCAAATAAATATATTCGTAATTTACAGCTATTTGAAAGTAGCGCAAAAATACTTTTTAAATTGTATTTTAAATGAAATTTAACTAGTTTCGAAAATAAATAATGCATGGTGGTAGTTTAGTCAATAAAACTACATAGTATTTCCCTTTCAATCATCATCCATACGAACCATAAAAAAGAATTTAGGCGACACTTGTCAATTTATGACTAAACTTTTAAGTACTCTCAACTTCCTTCGATTGCCACATTAAAGCACAATGTTTTTATAAACATTTTAACCAGTTCAGAAGATTTCTTTAATATGCAATCAAGTTTCCAACCCTCCAGTTTTCAGTTTTCTCATGCATCATTATTTTGCAAAGAAAAACTCGGATGGATTTTGTTGTTGGCTTCGTGACAGTTTTATCTTGAAATGACGCAACACAAACATTTACCAGAGAATATATTTTAAAAGTCCATATAAGAAGCGTTAATTTAATTTATATATACGAAAAAAATATTGTATCTGAAGTAGATGTGATGGCAATAAGTGAACAAGAGTGTGTAAAAAGTCACTTGAGAAAATGTATTTATAATTTTATATACTTAAGAAAAGCGCTGATGTATTCGATCCAGGCAGGTCAAATGATGCCATGACCGGCCACTTTACCATCATCGATGGTATATACAGAATTTATAAACGCCACCCACAAAATTTAAACACATAATCAGCATTTTTGAATTCGATGGTTTTTGAATTCACTTGAACAATTTTTTGTTGGAAGGCTTGAAACTCAAAAGTTCGATGTCATTGTTGATTTTTCAAAAAAATTGTGCTTTTCCTTTTAATTTATTGAGATTTTTAAAAATTTTAGATTATTTTATGAACTACGCAATAAAATATTAAATTTTGAATGAAAATAATGAACTAATCTTTAAGAAAGTGTTTCTAAACTCTAATGTAAAGCAGAAATTTTGTTTAATTTTTAAAATCTGGACTAATGAAGGGATGTTTTTAAGTATTCGTTAAAAGATATTTACAAAAATTCATGCAGAAATCATCGGAAAAACCACTTGTTAATTTTTTAGAACTAAAACATGTAATTTCGTATTTTTCAACATCTGCACGATATATTTTATAACCCCCATAAATCTTCCTCTATTGTACATTTTCCCCATAAAATTCTTTACAAATTATGCATTTCTTTAGACAACAAATCTACTAAGAATTAGGGTTGGGTATAGGTATAAATAAAAAAAAACAATATTTGAATAAAAACTATTTAATACCATCCATTATTCACAAGTGATACTTTCCTTATTACTTACTATATTGATCCATTGTAATGAATTAATTAAAATCCTGAATAATAAATAATTAGACTTGATTATTATTATTCGCAACATGTTTTTACAATACGAAAAGATATTTTCCATCTAATAAACATTATTTTACATGAAATTGCAAGTCATTTAATTGAAAGTTATATTATTATTGGAGATTTATAAAATGTATTTGATGTTATGTCATATTTCATTAGATCTAATCAATTCGTTTCGGTATTTTGATTTTATAATTCCCATTGGCTATTGCTTACAAACTTTCCTTAATTGTTTTTTTTCCTCCATCTATGAAATTACCTCTCTAGGTCACAAAACAACTTCGAAATATGTATACAGCTGTACATTATCAATGCTGACAGAAATAATTGTAAAGGATTAGCCGGGAATCATGTTACAAAAGTGCCGCCCATACCACTGGGGTTAAATTTTTGATTGTTGTTTTGGTCTGCAAAAGAAGAAAACAAAAATTCGTATGATTAGTGCCGATTTTACATACCTTGGGGAAAGTGTCTTAGACGTGGGTACATTATTGGATGTTGAAAAGTCAAATCAGCAGTATAAGTACTTTATGTCCCGTTGATTAATGAACAAAATCAGCTTTCACAATGATCTCAGAATCAAATATATCTGTCAAATCACTGTGAAAACCAGTTTCGTCTCGATAACGTCGCAATGACTTTGTAAATTCCTTTGCCAGATTGCCAGCCAAAGACGTGGGGGTCTCCTCCACAGTATATTTCTTCGATGGCGGTGTTCTTCTCCATATAATTTCCCATTATTGAAAAATAAATGACATTTTAGTATATTGAGATTGATTTTGAATATAGAAAGTGAAGCAAATTGGTGATTTTTAACAAGAAATGTTAATAGGGCAACAATATAATAATAGATGAATGACAAAGTAATATCGTATAACGCTAATTAATTTTTTATTGTATTAAAAAATTGGGTTAACATATGTTTGTACCATTCGTCATATAATTTATGGGTCTAAATTTAAATGTTGTATAACAAAATAAAAGTTATCATATATATTATGGAGTGAAATAGGGCGAGACTTGGTGAAAAATAATTAAGGCGTTCTTTGGGAAGTAAACATTTCAAAATCATTTTTAAAATTGAGATATTTCAACAGTTACAGTTTTAAACAATTTTTTGAAAAAGCTCCATCCAAAAATTGTTTACTTTCTAAAAATCACAATTTCTTCATATTCATGAAAAACTACAGCATAAAAACGATTTTATTTTCATTGATTTTAAATTTGTTTAAAAAAAGCCTTGTTTCACTACTTAATAAAACTTAATTAAGAGCGAAATCAGCAATTTTTAAAGATGTTTAAAAAATTGTCATTAGATAACAAAAAATTTGGAAAAACATGAATCTTTGCCAAGATTTCATGCAGATTGTTTCGCTCAATTAAAGAGGTAAAATTATTGTCTGTTTTCGAAAACAGTCAGGTCCGTATTATTCTTTTAACTCACCCTTTTACTCGCTTTCGAGATCGTCTGTAATAAGAAATCGATATTTTGCTTTCATGTCAAAATAGACAAGCCGCACCGACACACAACAATATTGAACACACATTTCACATTCATCAGAAAATCAAACCTATTCAACTATACTATAATACAATATTATATCCAATCAACACAAAAGAAATGAATGAAATGTAAATCGAAAAAAAATTATCATATAATTAAAATACACAACAAAATCGAAACTTATCAAAACATACAAGTTGAAGTCACGATGTTATATTTGGCACAACATATCTTAAGTCACGATTGATACAAATGTTGTATTAATGTATCAAATATATTTTATTTAAATGTTTCATAAAAAAATTGTTTAAAAATGTGTAATTTTTTTTCGAAAAGAGAAAAAAAAACCATAGCGAACTTCTGTAATAAAAAGTGAGCTAAACAAGCTTCCTGGTGTATAAAGTGTTAAACAATATTTTAATAATTATTTGATAGGTATTATACATATAAATTACCTTGAAGTTTATAAATTGCGACTTAATTAATTGTGTATGGGGGCCCCATTTTACCCCAAAACAATCCTTAACGCGACCAATTAAAATAAAATTTGTGCATCATCAACATAAGATAAAAACGCATCTTAAGTATTTCCTGTTGTTATATTTAAATATTATGCATCTTGAATGTTATTTGATGAAAGTTCAGTAGTGTCACACTATTATTGCTATTTTCTAATGACGACCTCTACATTTGAAGAATATTATAATAATTTATATATTTTATACGTATATGCATGTATAAGATAATAAGTGGTATTAAAATAATAACATTTTTTTCTAAATGAGTAAATGTAAGCAAAGGTCAGGGGTTATGATAATTTTATCATACACACTTCCTGTCCACTACATAGAAAACTACTTATTCAGTCATTAAGAAATTACACTTTAATTATTTATCAATGAAATTGTAATTAAGATACTTTATGAAACATAAATTGAACGAAATTCTAATTTTAAATTTAAATCGTGTTAGTGTTGCCCTCTGTTGTAATGCGTGTTGAAGTTTTAGCAGAGATACCTACCAGCACATTTTACCGTACGATAATAGTGAGCATTTAACCATCTACGATTCATCTCATCAACTAGTGTAGCTAGTGTACAATAGATGGCCTGACAACAGAGAACTATAACACAATTTAAATTATTTTAAACAATTTTGTAGCAAAAATAAAAAATTTCAAAGAAACAGAAATTATTCGTTCTTGACCTTAGTACATTCTAACATAATAAAAAACTTGCATCACAGACACATGATGCATTTCCTGAGAACAATATATTATGCGAAAATAATTTACTAGAAAAATACTTTAATGCTGATTGAAACTTATTTATAGTTTGTTTTCGAAGTAATGAAAAAAAATATATTATATACTCATATTTGTATTATATATAATACACCTAAATAGGATTAAAACTTCCGCTTTCGCATATAAATCCCAAATGTAATTACTTTCTCATTATTTTTCGACTCCTAGTGAACACCTGTTGCATATTTTATCATTTTATAAAATTTTTATTTATTATGTTTACAAAAAAATATTTCAAAACTTTTACTAGACACACACACACAGAGACACAGATATTTAACATACAGATCAGGTTTAATTTGAATTATTTATTACAATTCGTTTCATATTAAAATAAATAATTAAATATTAAAATTTCAAATCATTGAGAATTCAATTCAGTGCCAGTAAAACGCATGTCGGTATACAGAAGAAGGAAGAAAAAAAAGAAGAAAGAAGTCGATAATAACAATAATTACGTGAGAATATAATTTCAATTTTCTTATTAAAATAAAAACGTATAATGTATAATATCTATACAGAGAGACGACACGAAGGGCAGTTTGTGACACGTGGTCGAAAGTGGAATTTATAAAGTATAAAACTATTTCCTGTTTGGTTTGGTAATGTTGATGTATTTGATTATTGCTGTAAGGTAAATATTTGTGTGAAGCTGTATGGAGCATTCTTTGAATTCTTGAACTTATCTTTGTACAAAACGAGTTCTTGTTGAACAATCTTAAACTTTGATATCTCTTATGTAATATTATATATTTTTTTCGTTTTCTTTTTTGGGCCGCACGGCCGGCGCGCAACTCATATACAGTGAAAATTATTGAAAATTTTCGTCCGCGATTTAGCAACATTACCGCCCCACATAATAAGCGAAAAACGCCTAATAAGACATACGTTCCAGCATTCCAGGTGTTTTATTAATGACAAGTTGTGAAAGACGTACGTTCGGATATTAGTTCGAACGAGTCTTAGTTATCTTTCTGTTGATTTTGCATTCTTTAGGTGACTGCATTCTTCGCAGGCCGTTCTTCGGATCATTGCACTTGTGCCGCCACCATTAGTATAAGTTTTTAACACGAAAACCTTGATGGACCACTTATATAGCTAAGGCTATATAGCCAGGGCCCCAAACTGAATACCGAATAAATTCCGATTTTATCTTGAAATTAATAAAATTAACATTAATGAAATGTGGCTTTCTCTCTTTACAAATACAGTTCCAACCAAAAACAAAAAACACCATGCTGCAATGATGGTTTTTTGCCCTCAAAATTACAGTTTCCTATTTGTGCTATTTAACAGCAGAGAGAGAACTGTTTCGTTATGGAATTTCTACACAAAAAATTTTATATAAAAGAACTGTAAATCGCGTGAAATCACCAAAGAGCGATTTTTATGAAGAATTCCATTCTTTTGTATACTATAAGGTTCACAAAGAGGATTTGGCAAATTTGGTAAATAAAAAGAGGAGCCCGAAGAAATTGGCCTTAAAAAGCATTTGTGTGGCCCCCCTGTATCAATGTAGACACACACACTCACACATACACATATATACGCATATATAGAAGATATATTTAGTGGATCAGAGCGTATGCGCCAAGACCGTGCGACTTTTTCACAGGCGCCTGTCCCACGGTCAGCTGCTGTTGTGTTGTGTTGCTGCTACTTTTGCTTCTTCTGCAAATATTTCACTCTTTTACGCCAATTTCATACTGTTTTTCTGTTTGTTTTTGTTACCAAAACCAATGAAAATTGACCATGCTTTCACTCAAAAATCCCCCAAATTGTGTAATAGGTGTGCGAGTACTTACCCGAAGAATCAATTTTTGTTTGGGAACTCCTTTGCAGCCACTCATCTGGAATACAGAAAACACCACGAATTAACTTAAACACAAATCGTTTTGCAACTGTTTGGCTATTTATTTAATCTGCTGTATTTATGCATCATTATTTTATATTATTCGTATTATGCGTCACGAATATGTGTCATAGTAGCAAATATTTTTGTCGTAAAGCTGCACTTTATCAATGAAATATTCAACTTATTAGTCAAAAGGTGGATTTTTATTTTAATATTTTTAATCGCTGATTATACTGGCTGTTTCCAGGAAATATGTAATAGGCTTTTTAATGTATAACTTGTATTATAATAATTTTTTAAAACGGTTCACTGATTACTATTTGAATTACTAACTATGTTTAATAATGCAATATTATGGATTATTATTAACCGCCAAATTTAATTAGTCAAATAAAAACAAATGTTTATGCTTAGTTTGGTTTTAAAATTAAGTCAGACTACTACTACCCCCTTTTCCAAGCCAATTATATCAACTTTCTCTTAATTGACTTGTTAATTTCTCTCATTGATATTTTATGATTTTTTTTAATCATTTTTTTTTTCGTGAGAATTTATCAAAATTGCTTGAAAAATATAGCTTTCTTCAGAAAAAGGGATCGTAGATAAATGATTCTAGCAGTGAAGCACAAATTATGCTTAATTAAATGGAAAATTATTAATGTTCTTAAATGAAGTATTAAAAAAGATGTTAAAAAGTTCATTTGGTGTTAAATTTGATAAAACAACCAGACAAATTAGAGATTATAACTTAACATATTCATAAGTTTTTTTAAAATTGTATAGACAAATGAGTTTGATACAGGAACAAATATTATGTTGTACTTAATTAATGAAAAAATTATTAAATTTCAAAATTTTGTGCGCTTTTTTACGAAAGCTCTGATATTACAATGTATTAAAAACATGTTATTGTTTTAAAAATACATCACAGATTAATGATTTTGGTATCAAATTAAAGCTCATAGTATGTTTTATTAAAAAAATCGTCACATTTCATATACAATGTGCAGGGCCGTACTAGAATTTAGGACCAAAATTTACAATAAAATATAAAAATTGTAATTTTCTTTATTAAACATTATAAAATTAATTTTAATTCTTTAACTGTAAAAAACTGTTTCAGCTTCAGTTAGCGTCAAGTTCGTTAAAAAGTTCACAATATTTAACAATCGTTATAGATAGCATTTAAAAATATTTAACATTACTTCCTCAGGATGAGTTAAAAAGTAAATATTAATCTTTTTTAACGTATATTTTTCACTAAACAATCGATTATTCATAAGAATCCGAGTTATTTTTGATAAATATCAATATAGATAACACAGTTTCCAACCAAAATTGAACGGATATAATGGCGTCACATTGTTTCTCTACTAAATTGTTTTAAAATGTATACATACATATATATATATTTACGTAATAATGCATTGTATGCAATCAAATTCATATATTATTATGTGTTTACAACAAAAACAGTTTTTTTCTAATAACGACAATATTAAAATTGATACCAATCTATATACATATAATTTTTTAGAAAAAAAATAATTGTATAAAATATCAAATAACAAAAGTATGCACTTAATAATGAATTAATAAATATAAATGAATTTTTATGTAATAAAATTTAATCCTACCTTTTATAGGAATTGAACACAACTTTTTAAAAAAAATAACACGAACTTCCTAATAAAAATGATTCGTTTTCAAGCAGGTGTGAATAATGAAGTGCTTTTTAACGTTCCCTACTATAATATTTAATCGACAAGAACTTTGAAATGCGCAATTTGTTACTTAATTCTCAGAAATAAGATGTGTTGTCCCTAAATACTCGTATATCACAAAATAAATAAAAGACAATTTCGCAATAATAGTTCTAAGTTTTTTAACAGTTTTCTTTACGATTAAAATTTTTAATAGCCACTCTATATGTAGTAATAACTTAATTAAATATAAAACTGCATATAAAATAATTATGTTGCGTGCAATTATTGTTAATAATTAGTTTTATTAAGTAAATTTATATGTATAGTTAGGTATATAGTATATTTACATTTACATTTAGTGTAATTTTAATCGATTTTATCAACGATTACCACTTACTGCGAAAAAATTATAATAAATGTTTAATGTAAGCTTTCACATATTTTTATTATTTGGTAGAAAGAAGAACTTGACATCTTACAATAATAAACAATAATAACAAACATGATGATGATAATATATTCGTAGTTAAATTGAATCAAATAAAAAAATATATACATATTAAACTGATTATAAATTTAATGATTTCAGTTAAATAATAATTAGGAAATTAATTTAATTCTGGTAGAAATCAGTTTAAATATTAACCTAAATTGATTTTTGTATATAAATATTAATGATTGAATTAATAATTATGTTAAATTTAATAACAAGTGTAACGCGAGAAAAAACTGCTTGTGCGGAACTTTTGACCAAAATGAAGACAATTAAATTATTATTACAACTATAATTACATAATAACACTATTTTATTATTTTAAAAATCAAAAACGTACATTAAGTTATCGATAGTTAATATATTTAATTAGCAGGTATTATATACATATACATATATAGATACCGAAAGAAATTGATTAGACTATATATCATGTTTAAATTGTAATTAGTAGTGTGTGTACTGTGTGTGTCTGCTTATTTATACAGGGTGGTTCAGAATAACATTCAGAAAAACATTAAAAATTGGGGCAATAAAAGGGGATAGAAAATGACGCCATTTGTATATATTTATTGTAAAGTGACATAAAAAAAGTTTTTTTTATAAATTTGCGACATACGTCTATAAGTCTCTAATCGGGTGAACAATTTATAAGGGGTTTTCGAAGTAAATTCCATATCCTTATTTGACATTTATAATTTTATTTACAATAATAATCCTTATAAAAAATGAATAAATATACTAATTTATTAAATAAACCAAATTATTTTTTAATAGAATATCGTACATCGTTTTGTTTTTATTTATTTTGGGGGAAAACAAGTACATAGGTATGTATGTAGTCCAATCAAAAAATTAAGGGACAAAAAAGTTAGCTATATGCTTTCTTGTCAAATTTGGTAATTGTATTCCTATTCGTTTTAAAGGTCATCAAAAAAAATAATTTTTGGCAGTTGAAAAACTTTGATAGCTCATAATAATTTTTCATTTACGAATTAGTCAAAAATTTATTAAATTTTTTCACTTATTTTCACGTCAGCTATACATATATGTCCTTAACGTTTCGGAACATTATTCCGAATCACCCTGTATACACTAATAATTTGTGTCTAATAAATGACGGAAGAAGGTGGAAAAACGTGCACCTTATAAGTACATATAAAGTCCACAAACACAGTTATATGTGTATTATTTATATGATTCAGGATAATCCTTAAGCAAATAACATATAAATGTATTTCGTTTGGCACACACAAGAAGATAATCCAGTGGAATGTCGCTTATTAACCGCGGGGTGGTCATTATATGTTTAAATGTACACTCCATTCATTCATTTCCTGTTCCACTTTTTGTTGTTTCCAATTTTTTTCATATAAGTATATGTATTTGTTTGCGGGACGTTGATTGTAACGGTCCGCACACATTTTAAATTAACATGTCCTTCTGTCAATTTCTTTTCTACACACATTCTGTACATTCTTTCTAATGTTTGTAATATATATACTTAGAGAGAATGTTGGTTTTTTCACTTGTTTTATTGGAATTCTCTTAATAACTGCTCGGGTTCTGATTAATTTTATTAAGTGACAATTTCTTACATTGATTCAAACGATGTGAGCTTTAATTCTGTGAAACATTATTTATTGTTAGATATTTTATGAATTTATGAATTTTTATGTTATTTTTTTCAATATTCAAGTTTAGTTTAAAAGGTTTAATGGCTAATTTTTGTGGAACCAAGGAAATTTTTAATAAAAGTTGCGATTTTTAAAAACAGACGTGTTTTTGTCGAATTTTACAGCAAATTATTAAAAGCTGAGTTTCTTTTTAATTAACAATCTTTGAATCATTACATTTATAAAAAAAAATTCAATTACGGTCCTGCACATTTTAAAAAACTGCCAAATATTATAATTAAATACAAATTGAGCTTTACATTTATTTTTCAATTGATATTTTTGAGATATTTCAAAATCACTACGATTTTTTGAAAATATACGTATTTTAAAGAGTTTTCCAACAAAAATTCAAGCTTTATTTAACTGTGATGAGCTTTAAAACAAGATTTTTGGCGAATTTTTAAAATTATCACTTCAGTTTTCAATTATAAAGAGTAAAAACCATACTTTCTCCAGGATATTTCTAAACAATAATGTTAAAAATGTTTAAAGTGAACGTTAAAGAGCTTTTTTACTAATTCGATATATTGTTAACAAGTCCCTAATTATTTTTAGAAATTTAACCATTTAAAAAAAATTCAGCTCCCATTTTAATATGAATCACATTTTTCCCGAATTCCTTCACAAATTTTCAAATTCCATTTTGTTTTTACAAACTTTCTCTATATAATACACGTTTTTCTTCCACCTAAACGTCCCTGACAAACATAAAACTTTGTATTCCAGGCATGTAAATTATTACTGATTAAAGCTTTATTGGAATGTCTAGTATGTAGTGACAATGGGTGGAGTTATTAAAACAAAATACTTGAAATGGTTGTCATAATTTTTCAAATTACTCTATTTAAAACTGAAAAATCGATTAAACCAAACAAAAAAATGGTAAAACGTTTAGCAGGTATTCCGGTTGCGCTTGAAAACATAAACATTTAATCACGACAATAATTGTTATTATAAGCTTATGTATGAGAATTGAATGTTGGAAACAGGTGAATCTGACAATCTTTTCCAAAGTGGATATGCCGTTACTAATCAAAGATGAGGAAGGCACAAGGTGTATAAGTTGTGACGAAAAAGACACGCGCCCGCTCGACAGATGTTCCATCAACAGACAGGTGTCGTTCTCTTTCAAAAAAAAGACCACTGTTAATATGCATCCTTTTCACCTATAAATTACAAGCCTAATACTAGATATAATAAATGCAAACTAAAAATTCTATGAAAAATTCTCTATTTATAATAAATTTACCAAAATTTATCATCGTTATACAACTCCATATGGGTATATAGAAAATCCATTAAACAATTCCAACGTATACATATATGTATATAGGGGTGGACATAATAAAGCTATTATTACCCACATTCGAATCAGTGAAATGTCTTGTAAATTGTTTGTTAAGTGGAATGTGGTCATAAATCTAATAAAAACAACATGCTAGAGTGGAGAGGGATGCAGTTTTGTCGATTTTTCTGGGACTCATCGAAAATCGCGGTGGGCCCGACGAGGTCAATGGATGTTATTCCCCTTTGGTATGCGGGAATATATCTAAATTGTGTGGCATCGTCGAAATTCTCCTAGAATAGCCCGGCGCGTCGTTACGTCACTAGTCACGTAATAATCGTTTTATTGCTTCCTCCATCCATCAGTTGCCAGCCCACACGTTTTTTTTTTCTTCTTTCTAACTATATGCAAAATGACACACAGACAAAATAAACTCAATTCGTAATCGTCGAAATATTTTCACCACAGAAAAATCTTCGACGATGGAAAAAACGTTTCTCAATAATTGATAAAATTCAACACAAAAACAAATTTTTGTTATTTTGAGCTAAATTTAATAATTTTATAATCACGCTGAGCTATGCACAAATTTATATATAAACTTTGGTTCCTGTTTTTATCCGAAAAATTATTTATATTAATTGTTTGTTGTTTGGAATTTAACCTCTTTGATAAAAAAAATATTTCGCTTTCAAACTTTCAATAATAAATGTAATAAATTATAATAGTGACCCTAATATGTATATCGATCTACGTTTTGCTTATAAAAATGGATATGTATGTATGTATAATTGGCCACATGAGAACTTATGAATGGAAACCACTTCTTCAACAACAACAACACAGTGTTGTGTTGGGAAAAAATATTCAACCGAAAAAAACCCACACACACAATAGTAAACATACTATACATGTAAACTAATTCACAGTCACATGTTACGTTCGTATGAGAAACAAATTTAAGCTCTGATTTCCTGCTTGTGCAAAATTACGTTTCCGAAATTATTAGTATGTATACAGGGTGTTCCAGAATAACGTTCTAATGTTTCAAGGGATTATTTTTGAATGTATTGTAAGAAAAAAATTTTTATAAACAATGGTCCACAATTGCTTGGTTTTCGAAATACTGGGTGTTAAAAAAATTTCTAAAAAATATGTAATAAGGTTTTTCTTGTTAAAAATGTTAATATGTACTTATTAGGCCAAACATGTGTACGAAATTTGAAAGAAGAAGAAAAAACCACTCCCAACTATATTTTTTTATAATGGAGATGGAAACAAACTTCCAAAACTTTTTATTTTTGCATATTTTCGTATTATTTTAAAAGTCTTATTTGATGGGAAATTTAATATGGAAACTTTTGCGTCTCTTGAAATTTTTTGTTTGCATGAGCCGTTTTTGAGAAAAATGCGAAAAACTGAACACGTGTCAAGCAACTTCAAATAATCGTATTTATAGGTATTAATTTTATATTGGAGGTGGTGTACCACCCTGTATTTCGAAAACTAAGATATTTTGGACCATTGTTTACTCGTATATGAACTTTTTTCTCAAAATGGAAAAATTAACCCTCTACAATACTAGTCTCGAATTATTCTGGAACACCCTATATATGTATATATATATATAGCATAGGTTTTGTTTAAAAAAAACTGTGTTCTAATTTTCAAAAGGTTGTTCAACTTGCAAAATGGCCCTAATATTTGTAACATAAAACCAAAAACAAAACTAATTATTGTTTTTTTTTCTCTCCTATATTAAGACATAATATATCAGATGACAGGAAATCAAGATGTAAGCTTATAACACAGGAAATTCTTTTGCAACATATACAGAAAAAAAAAACGTTCAAATTTTGTTAAAAGCTCGTTTCTAATATAATAAATTGATATATGTATAAATAATTACTTATTTCGAAACGTATAATTTATGAAAAAAAATTATATAGTGTAAAGTACTTTAATATAAATACTGACACTGTCATTATAACACTGCCCAACATATACACACTTAATTACTATTATTATAACACAAGAAGTGACATTATAACTGGTGGTAATAAGTTTCCTCAACAATTATGAACTGATAAAGATCTGGTATAAAATTCTATATGCCGTTGAAGAAAGTAAAAGAAGAAAAATTGTCAACATTATACAATATAATATTTTAATAAAAATATTATTTCAATTGTATTTAAATTTCTTTTTATGTCACTTGTTAGATATATAATTTATCTATTTAATAATAAATAATAGAAACGTTGTATTATGTATTTTTCACTTTTCTATTAGTTGCAACTTTTTATACAAGAGAGTATTAAACGAGAGAGTCTTTTCTTCTCCTCGTTTCTTTTTTTTATACATATATATATATATATATTGTCCATACAAATACAATGTAATGCGGTACTGATATGTGTGAGGCTGATGGCTTCCCACGGTTTTTTCCCACCAGTTTGTACGCAGGTTCCCTTAGGAACTTGCCATCCCAGTGTATCAGGGTTAAAATCCCATGTAGAAAAATCAGTTTTTAACGAAAACATGTGGAAACAAAATCGTTGGCCCAAACTGGTTATAAAATACATATATATATAATTAATTTTGCCATTTATTTATAATTATATATTAGGATAAATAACTCGTGCACTAATTCGCTTATAATCTTAATTTTATTACTTCCTCTGATTTAATTATTGCATAATTATTTCTGTAGTCTATTATGGGCGATTTTTCAAGTCCATATTGCACCATTATCCAAATATATATCCTCTTAATTACGATTTTTTTTTAAGTTATTATGTGTATTTTCTGTATGTTAGGAATATGGACATGGTTGGTCGGTTTCTTATGTTGTTTTAAAGGTTAATAACCGAACATAATTACATATATATATTTTCGTAATTGCGATTGATTCATATAAGTATTTTTATTATTTTTTTGTTGTTGAAAACGAACTGAAATGTGAGTACCTTCATTATACGAGTATTATATTTATGAAAATATATGTAGGTAATAAACTGGATGATTCTATGCAATTAACTATAATTAAATTCACCCTAAAATAACGTCTGGTTATGATAAAACTATGTACGCAAAAATTTTTTTATTAAGTTTCCCCTATAATAATAATAATTTGCTATCTTTTTCCTGCTGTTTAAAATAATAACTTGTAAAATGCATTTTTCGACGAACAGGAAATACATTACTATAAATATATTTAGATAAAAAACAAAACAGTTAAAATAAATGGCTTTGGCCCTTTTTATGTTTTTATAAAAGCAACGCCGAATATATTCTGCGAAAAAGTTCATTTTCAATAATATAGTTTCTTGGAAGAGGGTTATAAGTTTTTAGGGCCCACCCATCAAGTACCTATACATGAGAACTGATTTTTGTGTGATTTTTTTCCACTTTCAATAATATATATAGACATGGACAAGAGTTTGCATGATTGAGCCATTAAAACACACCTTACATTTTTCTATTTGAGTATTACGTGTAAATAAATTAAAATATAAGTGACGTAATAAATAATTGGAACAAGATTGAGTGCATCAATATAACATGTCATACAACAATTATAATTATTAGTAATAATGTTTTTGAATTCCATTAGGTAATATTAAAAAATAAAAACACGAACATATAAAATATATATAGAATCTGTAATTTTATCAACTATGTTATGCTTGTATTGCAATTTTAAAATATACAAGGAAAATGTAAACATTATACATCTCATATAAATTCTATATGGAGAAACAGGGTCGGATTGCCATAAATGATGGTCACACTCTTATGTTCTTTAAAAAAATTTAAGGAATTCTGTTTTGCAGTAAATGTTTTGAGATACCTCAGATTTGCAAAATTTTGATTGAGTTTTATTATACAAATCTGTTTTTATGAATCATAATTTTGTTACTTTTGTATCACAATTTCAAAAAGATTTCGAGATATTCAAAGAATTCCTCAAATATAAGTTTTTGAGATAATTTTATTTTAACAATGTTTTGATATCTCGTAAATAAGGAATGTTAAACTATTTATAATGCTTTAATCATTTAATCACATTTCGAGATATTAGAAAAAGCTTTTTATAATCATTTATATCTATAAAAGGGGCATTTTTGGGCATTTTGTTGTTTTGATATTAAAAAGTTTTCGAGATATTTTATTCGTAAAAACTTTCGAGAGAGAAAAATTCGAGATAACAGAAAAAGTTTCATGCAATAATCTAAATCTATAAAGAGATTTTTTTAGCATTTTGTTATCTGCACATTAAAAACTTTTTGAGATAATTTTGCCTTATTAAAAAAACTTTAAATATCTTGTAAACAATCAATATTTCACTCCATTTCAACCCCTATTATAATCGCAAATTCGCAATAAAAAATTTCAAGCTTTCAAGAAAAACTTCACACTAACTCCATCACCTGTAAAACGGGCATTTTCCTATAATTTCAAATGATTCATGCTATTTCCGGCATTCGAGACATAATATTAAATCAAAACACTCTCACAACATCATAAATTAATAACAATTACAGTTTGAAAACGTGCAATTCATCGATATTTACACAATAATTTCACAATAAACCAAACCTCAAGGATCAAATCCGTCCCTGTATTACATGTAATGAATTTATTTAAATATAATAATCATTATTTTAGTACTTACATTAGTAATACTTGGAGAATGTGCCTATATTATTGTAATTATCCTGTAACAAGAAAAATATAATGCAAAAAATGATCATCATCAACTAATTTATACAATTATTATTATCATTCTTCAACAAGAACATTATAATATATATATAATTCTTTTCTATAATTACACATTGTATTAATATATAGACTGTTAAATAATTATGTTAAACAGCTTAAGGTGTTGTATTACAAAAAATATACACAACCTACAATATGTAACGAAATAAAGGCATTTTTACGTTATTTTCCAACCTACTGTCGCCCCTAACAATGTCAATTGATGTATCGCCATTTTTGGTAACATTCAAGCAGACAAATAATGGTTATTTACAACACATGATGGTTTAGATTTCAAAGGGGACAGTTTTATTATATTGTCGGATAAATGGTACAAGAAGTGAGAGTGCAACGGATGATGGTATAAGCGCCGGGCGTGTGGCGCTATACCATATATGGGTGTATTGTATAAAAGGTGACTCAAAGGATTAATTCGGGGTCGCGAACCATCATCACCCACCCATATGTACACTGTGTGCACGTAAGGACCCATCAAACAAATACATTCTATTATAAAGTTTGTTTTTTTGCTGTTTTTGTTACGCAATCATTCTATTAAACAAGTATAGGATTATTTTGTTGCATTTGAAACGAAAACAAACACTGCACTTTGGACGTACATATATACAATTTACATAATATATACATATATATACATATATGAAATTACCTGTAACAATCAGGTCGTATAATAATAATATTACAACCAGGAAAAATAAAACGTTGCCATTAAAGTATAATGGCTTAAACGAAAATGACTATTAATGGAAACTTAAATTGGCGTTTTTTGAAGGCTGTTTTTCGAACTGTATATTTGAATAATATTACAAGTGTAGGGGTTTTATTATGAAATTATTCGTAGGCAATAAACTAGGCGTATTGTATAAAGATTGCATATAGACCAAAAAAATGTTCTCAATGCACATTTATGTACACAAAATACCATTTTCTGACTATATATGACCATCATCATGATTGTTTAAAAATTTAAATAAAAATAAAATCAATTAAGTTGGTTTCCAAACAGGTGTTATAATTTTTCAACTTGTAAACGATTTAATTAATTTAACAGGTGGATAAACATCATATATACAGGGTGGTTACGAAACTCCCCTCTATATAATAAACCATTTTTTAAATGGTAATTCTAATTATGGTATGATTTGTTTGCGGCATCAATTCAAGTTCCGGTTGTTACATATATATACTATAGGTATATTTATATATGATATTATACATATATATTGGGTCTATATAACGGTATTACGTTTGTGGACGTCATCATCATCACGCGGTGACGGCGACGACGAATTCATGAATCGACAACTAGACGGACGTCGACACACAAAAACAAATTACTTTGCATATATACAAAAATAAATAATAATTAGAGAGGACGTAAAGAGACCCGTTTTCTTTTCATTATTTTTTTTTTATTTTGTTCGTTTCGGTGTTATGTATGCACAGCTATTTATCGATGCGGTCATAATTGATCGTTTTTCGACTGTAAAATTTGTATTTTAATAATAAAATGGCGAAAATTGTGCCACAGCTCTTTAAATTTTAAAAGGACTGAGACACTGTACCTAATGTTTATACAGGAAAAGGCTTATTAAAATACAAATACTATTATACGTCACAACAATATATACCTATTACTTTAGTATACTTACAGAAGGTATACGTGTCATGTTTGTATTTGTAAAAAAAAATAACACAATTGCATCTGGTTAAATATAGGTGGCAGTGGTTATTGTAACTCACCACCATTATTTTTTATCTAAAAATAATTCCGCCATGGAATTCCTAGACGGTTTTATTATTATATATTTTACATATTCATTTTAAATATAGGTTTTTATCATTTCTACAATTTTATATGAAATAAATTTTATCTATATAACATACGTCACTTTAAATAACTAGCATTGTTTTTATTTTTAGTAATATAATAAGAGTTACGTAGTTAATACAAGTTTGACGCACATTAAAATATATACTTTACTAGATTATAGATTTTCAGGCATGCACAAAACTGTGTTTTTTTTTTCTGTTAATATTATGAAAATATGGGGGTGCTGTATATATAAAATGGAAATACATATCAATATTATAAATTTTCTACCTATATAATAAGTGAGGTGATACTTTATCTATCTTGGAATCTGCACATTTACATATTAAATAAGACGAGTTCGTTGAACTTGCACGTAATGTCTAGATATGTCACATAAGTATATTAGTACCATATATTCTTAAACCATCACATAAGCTGGTTATGTACGTATAATTATTTATTGATCATTCCTGTGGTTCTCTAACAATGAAATCATAAAAAAAACTGGAATGATTAAACAAAAAAATTCTTAAATAAATTTTCTATTCACCGAAATGAGTTGAGATTATTATAAATTTTATATGTCCCGACGAATGTTACATAAGAATATACGAATTACATTAACGAGACTAATATAGTTTTCAGTATTACAGATACCTAGATGTGTGAGCCTGTTTCGACTTTTTAGTTTCGAAAAATCGAAACAGTTTAGTGAACTGCTCGGCAACAGAAAAAAATTACGAATAACCATGTAATTCAGCAGTCTAGCTTCTCCTTTAGGGAGCCTCAGTAGACACTAGTCCCCACGTTATTACAATTATAATTCCACACAATTCGGGTTCCTAGACCTTTAAGTCTTGCACACAGTAAAAGCATTGAATTTGGCAAGTTGAACAGAACACACACACACATACATATATATATATAGCTAGACAGACATTCACATATAAATGAGCATATCTAATAAAAAGGCTGGCATGCATCGTCTAATAAGAATTGCAACTCATTTCCCATCACCGGCGTATCTTCGTCGGTAATTAGCGTGAGATTTAATAAATTCCACAAAAAAACAAAAATTGAATTACCATCGAATTGTAGCGCCGCAACTGGTGCTGCTGGAACAAAACCACTATCTGCACTGTTTTTGATGAAATTTTCAAAAAAATTGAACAAATTGGCGATTTTAAAATTGCGGCGACACAATTTTCATATTATGTTCAACACTTTATCACTTTGCCATCACCAACCGGCATCACCATCCGTGGTGATGATGATGGTGATGAATTTTCGCGACAAGACAATTACATGTTATGTATACACATATATACATATATATATATATATAAGCAAAATGCACACGACGAATGGCAAACAGCACATAATCTGCCAAGTGCTAAGTGCTGGAACTCACTGGCAGAAGCGAACATTTGTCCGAAAATTGGACAAACGTTTCGTTCGTCGCTCGAACGAACCATACAAGTTGAATGGAGATGGAATAGGAGCGTCACACACAAGCGCAATATGAATCAAAGTCTGTCCAATTTGGTGGGGATTTAAACTTTTGAAATTTTCAACCCTTCTGAAACGATTTTCCAATATTTTATAATGATTTTCGGAAACTATGGACCATTGGCACGAGAATGGTGTAAAAAAAGTGCACTTTTTTGCGAAAAACATTCAAGAAAATCCATTGTGAAACCTTGAATGTCGGCGGATTGACGACGTAAGAGGCGAATTTGCAAAATGGCTGCTATCTCCAAGTGGACAATATTGTGCGTATTTTCATATTTATTTTATGAAAATGACAAGATTTCCGAGGAAAATCAATTTGAAAAACTGCAAATTCTACATAAAAACCAGATTTATTCGTTTTTGTGCGACTTTTCTTACGCTACGAGCGATTTTTGTGAAATATGGTGTAATATTGGGAAATACTCACCCCTTTGATGAATTTTCCTGACAATTTTTCACCTACAATCCTTCCTACAAGTCTAAGTAGCCTTTTAAATTAATAAAAGTTAACTTTATTCGTTTAAATTCACTGAAATTGGCAAATTAACATTGGTAGACAGTACAGTGCGTTTTTCACCCCTAAACAAATTTTTTATTCACCTAAAACTATTTTCAAACTGTTCTATGTAGTTTTAAGCAATTTTCTAATACTTAAAATCTAGAAAATAGCACTTTATTTGCTTTGAAACGTCTCAAGTTTGAAGCAATGCAACTCAAGGGCTGTTTCAACCCCATGCCAAACTAAACTTTAACTTTTTATTGCACAATATCATAAAGTAACCCCAAAGGAGTAGTTATTAAACTGTTTGAGGCGTTTCTCTACACAAACAAATTGTTGAAAAAATAATACGCACAGGTGATTTTCGCCTAAAAAATCGCTTAAATTGTTCAGTAAAAACAAGGGTTGGAAACAGTTGCACATTAAAATTATCACACGCATTAACTAAAGTGATGTCTATGAAACTAGAAAAAATTAATTTGGTTAAAATCAAGTGTTTTTTAAATTAGTTTTTACTGGTGGTTTGAAGTTATTCTTAACAAAGTCGGCATTTTAATAAAATGTGAAAATTTAAGGGCAAAACGATATATTTGGGGTTTTCAACTTTTGCTTACGTTTGAAAAAGTTTATAAAAGTCTTTAGATGGTATTATTGTGCTTAAAAATAAGTTGTGAAAAGGGGAGAATTGTTCAATAAGTGAAATTTCAGTGCTGATGCAGGAAGAATGGATTCGTTGAAAAGTTTCGGGGATTAAAAATGTGTCCAACAAGTTCAAGATGGTAAAATTTTTAAACGTGGGAAAATGGAACATAAGATTCAATGTGTGGTAAGTTCTCTAATTAGCACCCTCGTTAATTTTTTTTTTTATTATTTATTGATGATTTTCTTTTAATTTTTAAGATAATAAAATGGGAATAATAAGTATACCTATATCTAATATAGGTATTACCTACCTATATTGTTTTATTAAAAAATTTATGAACAAGACATTTACCTACAAGACTTGTATTTATAAAAATATTAAGAAAAGTGTTAAAAAGTTTGGTGAAGAAGAAAAGCCCTTATTCAAAATAATGCATTTTACGCAAAAAGTGCTGTAGGTTAGGTAAGTTTGTCTTCTACAAGAAGATGTTTTTTTATAAAAGCTTTTAGGTAAGCTATATTTTGATGGAAATTGCTTTAAAATTTGCCTATAGGTTATTATATTATAATTATATGTTTCAAAGTAACATTTATGTTAAAAACAAATTGGAAATTGGTAGAAATACATTGTTTTTTGAAAACTCACCCTGACCCTGATTTTATAGATGTGAAACATAAATTTGCGTTTGATTTCAATCAGACTGAAATTAGATTAAACTAAAAATAATATCAAAACTGATTGATTTCCACTCGATAATTTAAATCTTTTCAATTTCCTTTCGTTTTATTAGCAAAAACTCAATATTAGATTAAATACATTTAGCTCAAATTGTGCAGAACACATAAAATGTTTATTGGTTCGTGCATGGGTATCAAGTATTATACAAATAAAACGTATTGATAAACTGAAAATACGTTTCTGGGAAAATCCTGGATATTCCATTAAGTGACCGTATTATGCATGTAATAATATGTAGGTGGCAGGAAGAATAAAAAAAACTTTATAAGTATACATAAAGCAAAATTACCACGAAACAGGAAACGTATATATATAAATTATAAATGTATACAGAAAACGTAGGTACCTAATATGTGTACATTTACAGAAATTGATTTTAAAATAATATAAAAACATACCACCATATAATGCAACAACAGATATAATTGTTTTAAATTCAACATCAAAGAGCAAAAGTCACCAATTTATTACCATAAAATAACACTCCTACAATTTTGAATACAAAAACTTTCAAATTTCATGTTTATACAAAATTATTATTTTCGACGAAAGTGTCTAATCGATATTTTTTGGAGGCTTTACAAATTTTTATTTTTAAAATTTAAACCAATGAATTTGTTTGAATGACAACAAAATGCAGGTAGCAAAATTTGCAAAAATTTGCAATATTCAAGTTATTCAACTACCTGCTGGTATAAAAATTAGTCAATAATATATTTTTAACTCGAAACTGAAAAATTAAAGAAAAAAATCAATTTCCACGTCCAGCATTCGTATTTTGTTATTATAATTAAAGATGTAAGAGGTATTTAAAATTGTGTGAAGAGAATTTCTTATTAAATTTCAAAATCGAAATAAGTCTGTTTTAATATGAATACTTTGTAAAAATACTTAGTTAAATTCTTAACTTCTTTTCCAAGAAATTTTCAAGATAAATCTATATATAACTATTATATAAAAGATATGAATGCATTCATCCCTAAAGTGCCCATGCAAAAGAAATTAGGTAGCCCTTATCTACACTGATTTCCAAGAATCATTTATACAAGCCATCATAATAATAATAATAGAAATAATACCTATTTATAGAAAGGGGATATGCAGAATAATGAGTAATGTAACTATAATTTGTATAAATTTAAAACCACTTGAACGATTTTAACAATTCCTCATTAAAAAACAATTCTCAGAATCTAAGATTTTAGGAAAAACCAATTCACCAACTAATTGATCCGTTACTAACAAATATCTCATTAAACACGGTGTGACTTATTCAAAAAAGGTGGTTGCAATATTCTACAACACGAATATTAGTGAAATATGTATAAGAATGCCTCTGTAGCAATAAAATTTATAAGTTAGGTTTAGGTAATCATGACCTTATTTAAACCAATCGAAAAGTAAACAATAAAAAGATTAAGGGGTGGTAAACAAGTTTAAGGGATATTTAAGAAAAATAGTACGTATTATGTACAGTTGTGGGCCGGTCAATCCGCCAGTCAGGTATAAATCTAGAAAGGACGTGGTCCTTATTGAATATTGAGAAGTAGGGACTCAAAGGGTACTATAAATTGCTATACAAAAAATTCAATAAAGTCGATATTTTAAATGACTGGCGGATTGAGAAGCCCATAACTGTACAAGAAGCATTTAGTTTGTGGAATTAATTGTTTCAATACATTTTATTTAACCATCACCCTAAATGCAAAAGTAACCAGTATATATTATAGTTTGCGTTTCTATTCATAAAGATGACATTTACGTTTACGATGTCCTAAGAACGTCCATATTTTTCAGACAGTAGCACGGTTAGGTATCACTATGAGACACATTGGGCAGATGAACGTCGAAAAAAATTATAATTGCAAATTGTTCGAAAAAAAATTGCACCGCACTTTAGTGTGTGTGGCGCGACATAACAGACCATAGCAATAATAATATATAAAAGAGAAGTGGATATTTCAGGTATTACATCGGCGTCTCCGGTGTCTGCACACACAAAACATCAACAGACTAGAAGAAGAGATTGTTGGGAAAGGAGTTGTGTGTGTGCGAAGAGATTTGATCGCGTGAACGTGCAATTTATATTGTTATAAAACGAAACAATATATTCAAGTATGTATCGGGAAGAATCTCAGATTTTCTCTTATTAATATTTGCCAGTTTTTTTTCTATTTCTTTATATTTTTTGTCGAGATGTGCGAACCGGGGGGCTATTGATCTGTACACACACATACACATTCATATATTAGAAGTTGTACAGGAACGGACTTTGGTGTCATGTTGGGGTCGTTGGCGCGCCGATGGCGCTCGCTTGACCGCCCATCCGTGCCCTCTTGTCTGATATCTAATAGTCATATATATACTTAAATGTACTATCTTTAAGAATATTTTTCATATTGCTAAACTATACACTGTCGATACGTATAATAATACAAAAAAGGACCCATTCAAATTGAACGTTTTTCAAGGGGGAAGTCTTTTATTATTTTAAAAATAAACCTTCCAGGAAGTGTAACAAGGGGGCCAAAATACATGCATCGTTTTCGGCCATCATATATAAGTATATATGGATGATTTGAATGGTTGTGTTATGGGGTCAGGGTTACTATTATATTGTCAATAAAAATTGTACTTCAGTCTGTACATGAATTATTATTATTATATCAGAGCAGAAAAATTTATGTTATATTAATAATATTTGTTTTGTTTTCCCTTTAATTTTTAAATGGCGCCTATATAGTGGCATTTTTTCACTGATTAGAATATACTTTGTACAAACAATAAAAATACTTGACTTTGTTACCATTTCTTATCAATTTAGGACGGAATTAAGTCATAAAATTTTACTTACAAAAATAAAATAAATTATTTAGAAAAACGTCACTGAAAGTTCATTTCTCTCCTCTTATTTTGGTTTCATTCCAAAAATTAACACTGTATAACACTTATTAAGCACTTTTTCAACTTTTGGTGATGATATAAGGACCCGAGTACACGATTAGAGGGCAAAAGGGCTTGGCTGTAGAAAGAAATTTATATCGACACCAATATATACCAAAACACAAGATTAAAGCACAATTTAAGCACTAAAGAGCAGTTGTTATCAATTGAACGCATCTATTATGTAAATATGCAATTTTCCTATATATGTACATATTAAAGAATGTCAGAAGAATTAAAGTGCAGTGTTGCAGTCAGTATGTATGTGTATGTGTGTATATGTATATGTGTGAGAAGACAAGAGTGCTACCAAGCCCATTGCCGCTATACAACTGTCGGTGTCTCGGCTATATTATGCCCATTGAGGAATGCGTACGTAGACTAGGAGGAGTGGGAAAATACAAGAAGTGAAAGAGTTTAGGATATTTCTCATTCATCTCGAAAATTGTCTAGTTGTACCGTTTTATTTTTATATATACTTGCATGTGTGTGTGTGTGTTGGTGTATGATTGGAGCATGTTCTCTTTTAACAATAGATTTTTGCCAATAAAATTGTATCCTATTCGCCATTCCATTTTTTCCCATCAATTTTAATATTTGTTACAAAACTAATAACAATTATTGCATTAAAAATAATCTAACCTTGAGAATAATTACTATTTACGGTATGACCTTAAGTACGTATGCTGTTTTGAACAAAAAATAAAAAAAAAACGTTTAATTTTGTAATAAATGAGAAAATGGAGTTTTTTTTTATTCGGATGATCCAAAAATAAAACTGAAAGATATGCAGACTATATAACGATTGTTCTAAAAGGTCGCACATCTATTTCTCGCCCAAAACTATTTTTAGATGAGGCGCCGCGACGATCCCCTGCAAAGCTCTGCCAACTTCCGTTCGCCGTCATCTTCTAGCTAATGGTTTTTTTCTCGTCTTTGTTCATTTAATATGTAGACTAAGTGAAACTGGAGTTTTGTAATTATGTAGTCGTCTTCTGTCATCACTTGTATTTAGGTCATCGATGGTGTGAAATTCGATTTTTTTTCCAATAAATGGAATCAATTTAGAATATGCCATTTTTGTTAATGTAAACATTTTAATCTCGTATGAAGGAAGCACGTATAATCCTGGAAATCCCATATAGACTCGAAGACACTTTCGTTGCTTATTAAGTAGGTAGATAGTTGAATAACACAGGTCTATGACTTGATGGCCATAAAAGGTGTTCTCATTGTAATATTATAACCATTTTTTGTTTCATACAGGAATCATCCCTACAGAAAAAAAAACACAGTTGTCCATAAATTTTAATTAGAGTTAATATGTTGCAATTAAAATTGAATTTAATTGGTATCGGTATGTGAATAATAATGAAGAATAGTTGAATAAGTTTATATAATTCATTTTGTTTACAACAACGACATTCAACTGAAATTCTTTTCATGCATTATATTTTATATAGCATACGAATAATGGTTACATACATACATATATACATACAAAAATATTTATTATAATCAGATAAAAAGTCATGTTTTATGTGAATGTTATAATCTACTAAGAGGTATCTTTAACACAATTTCCCATCATGAGTAGCTATACATTATTTTTCAGCATTCTTTGTTTAATTTGTCTTTTAAACATAAACTATTTGCCGTTCGAAATATGTACAAAGTCGTCTTCTCTTTTTTTTCAACTTCTTCTTGTTGCAACTTTCCAAATACTCGTCTTTGTTCCTCTTCCATGGTTTCAACTATATTGTCGCTATCTTTATTCTCTCTGTGTGTCTATTTTTTCTTATGGTCATCGAAGATGACGACGACGATTTTCAACAAAACAAAGAACGTGAAGGAATTTGCTAGTAATTCAGTCACCAAACGAATACAAGTTAGACTTTTGTTATCTAGTGCAGAGCGCGCACTTTGTTCCTGACCGAGATCATCTTCCAGCCATTGCCCTATCATGTGAGAGATGCCTTGTTCGCGTGCATTCTTCTCAAAAACGAACAAAAATCTGTATATCTATGTAGGGGAAAGTTGTGTCCAATGGTAAATCCACACACACACAACCTTGCCATTAATTCAGTGAAAGGAAATTCTATAATGCATTTTTAATAATTAAAGGACATATTATATTAAATACCACAATTAACAGTTTTTCCACATTCTATAATATTAAATCATTTTTATCAATTAAACTGGCTATCAATGTTTGCAATAATTTATACGTACATACATATATATGTATATCATATGGTGTACGTTTGGGTTCCGGTGGCAGTGACGTACATCCGTTCAATTTCCGGGTTTAGAATGGTCGGTCGTGTTCATTCATGCGACGAAATGCAATTCAAATAGTACACTTTTGCAACATTTTCACAGGTACATATTATATACCTATATTATTATTATTGTATAATATGGAGAGAGACACCTTTTTCTGCGTTCATTCATGTTGTTTATAAAGTGGATGACATTGATTGTTGTTATGAATGGAGTGTTGTTGGTGGGTAGAACATATTATACAACATAGAGTAAAATTAATGTTATGGAAAAAAGGAGTGGAAGGGCACCTCTTACTTTTGCCATTTTCCAAAACATTTAAAACAACACAATATTATCTCAACGTCTTTTATTGGTATAATTTTTACATATTAAATATATTTTACTATCACAGCAGTAGTTAAGTATTATTTACACATTTATATATTGGACATTGTATATACTTAATTGCACCTAGTGATAAGTAACTTAAAAACTACCTCGATAAGGAAAATGGATGTAAACATTTTCACATGTAGAAACTTGGTTAAAAAGAAAATATTAAAAACTTTTGGCAAATACTTTTTTTCTTAAGTAAACTAAAAATCTTCGGATTTGTTTTACAACTGTTGTTTGTTTTTTGATTTCGATGTAAGTGGAAAACAACCGGCAGTTGTAAAACAGTCCTTAGAGTATTAAAAATTAAAATAAAATCTAATAGAATTAACTATCCGAGACCAACGTCCAAAATCATCATAACTAAGAAACCAAGAATGGCACCCCAAGAGGCTAGTGTCCCATTTCCACTGAAAACAAACAAAATTACATACAATACAAAATTCGTTATCAAAGAAAAATATATATATGTATGTATATATAAACAGTTTATTGAAAACAAAAATTTATGAATGGACAAGAATTTTTTAAAAACGACACAACAATAACAACAAAGATAAGCTCTTATCGCCTGGTTTTACTTTGATTTCATTCATGCTTTTATAAACATTTCATACATACATATATTTAATTTTAAAATGTACTAAAAAAGAAAAATTGAATTACTCAACAAACAGTATATGCGATATGAATCACAAAGATTTGCATTTTATTTCTCCAACATGAAAAAACATTAAAAATTATTACGTTGATAATCTTGATTCATATATTTTTCTAGAAACTTTCTTATATACATACATATATATGTATATGTATATATAAAAATAACAGAATATAAGCCTTTTTACAGTCAATTTACCTACAATTTTCCAACAACAATAATAATTATTAATATTTTGTTATTATGTAAAGAGTAAATTGTTTTATGTACAACATTCCATAGTTGTAAATCATCATTTCTGATGTCATGTGGTATTCTTTCAATGCCATAAATGTTACGCCCCCGAATATATGTACATTGCACGTTAGTGGGTCATGTTTTGTCAATTTCAAACAATCAATTTCGCAAAAAATTTGAAAAAAAAACATATTATTCATGACCATTTGTTGTTTACTACACGAAAAATATCTCTAGATACAATTTCAAATGCGAAATTACGCCCACAAACAAACACAGAAATTGATTATTGTGCTTGTAAAATTCAGAAAATTGAAAAATTTTTATTACATACTTCCAGTTATAAATACATATTATATGTATATCGTATTTATTGAACATTTAAATACTGGAACGCCAATTACAATTTGAAGGGTAACAAAATGTTTTATGCACACCGGAAATATTAATAATTATAAATAGAACTTTTGTATTGTTTTGAAATATATACTTACTTCGTATTGGCTTCTGGAATAATATCGTCTACAACAACATAAATCATTGCACCTGCCGCAAACGACAGGGCATAAGGCAATGCCGGTTGGGCCAAAGCAACAGCAACAGCACCCAAAACACCAAATATTGGCTCCACCATGCCACTCAACTGTCCATACCTAAAACAATGTCATCGCCCATTTTCAATATTAAATCCATAGACAAGTTTAATGTTACATGGTTAATTAAGAATCCATTATAGATGATGCAGTTGGATGATGATGATGGTGAACGGTTTTACTATCTCTCGTGTAATATTTTTATATATATCTATACATGTAAGAAAGAGGGGCTACTAATGAGGCTGGGAACGTCCTTGCAGGGTCGCAACAATTCTTGCAACACAACACATTCAGACACAGCAGGACATCGAAACATATATTACATTATTATATAAACAGTGATTAATATTTTATAATTATTATCAATAATATTTTTTGGTTTTCTTAATCGTTTAAATCAAATGATCATCAGGAAAAATTTTGTCGTCAATTACTTACATATAGTTTGGAATGTTGAAGAATTATTTTTATATTCGATGGTTTTTACACGCTGTAGGTCTTCAACCTGTTTTTTTTTCTCCTCTCTTAACAATTTCCTTTACGTTATAATTTAATTGAAAAAAAATATTGTTTTATCATTTAATACAATTTTATATTTATGATGATCCAACAAGGAGCAGCTGAAATAGCCGCATTCCAACGAATATATGTATATACATATATATATATAATATATATATTATAATTATATACTCTCATATAATGATGATTCTAGATTGAAAATAAACTCAGATTCAGAGTGAAGAAAATTTTCGTTGTGTATATGAAATTTTTGAAAGATTTCATAATTTTTATATATACATTTGATTCCCTGTAACTTTTGATCACAGAATAACACGTGTGTTATCACATTGATAACTAACGTCATTGGCATGTGACCTGGAAATTCAGGTCAATGGCTTTGTTTTTAAATAGTTGTTGCTACAACCGATACTGTTTCTAAATTTATGTTTCACTTGAAACATTTATTCATTTCCTATACATATAATATAGTTAAAAATACATATATAATAGATTTTTTTTATTTGTGAATCAAAAACACCCACCATAAACTTTTCCATGTTGAAAAACCAGCAGCTTGTAATGGCAAACTTACAGCCAAACCTTCAGGAAAATTCTGTATACCGATACCAATTGCCAAGTTTCTGTAACACAAAAAAAATCATATAAGTATGTATATAAATCATGATTACAAAGAAAATCATTCAATTAAGTGCAACCTCAAGATATTACAAATAATAATTTTAGATTAATGTAAATCAACCATGGACTAGTGACGGTAAATGAAGGATGTAGCGGTTAAAAGTCACTTCCTCGCGGGAAGTGTTCTTCCTCATTCAATATTAGGACCCCACGCAGATGTTCGTCCTACGATATATACGTATGTATGTAATGTTAGAAAAATATATAAAAGGGAATAACAATGCATTTAATAAAAACGATGGAAAAAAAACTTTACTCAACAACAAAAAATTATAATGTGTGAACATTATTTCAATGACAAGGTATATTATTTGAGTTAAAAGGCATAATTTTCTTCATATTATGTAATTTACAATATAAGTTTTATAATAAAGTGGTCGTGTGACTTTTTACTATCCAACATTGTTTTCTGTTTTTTTGGGAAATGAAACAATAATTACTTTTAAAATATGAACTTTTGGTATAGAAAAAAGTCATTGATTTGTGATTTGAAACCATAAATCAATATGATAAATAACCAAGTTCCCTATATATAATACTAATGCATAAATGCACTCTAAGAGTCTGAAAGAGTCTTGAATATATATGTGTGTGTGTGAAAATGGCGCTATAAATCATGATATATTTAATGAAATTACAGCGGGACGAAAAGGAAACACTAAATTTGTGGCATCGTATTAATAGTCAATTTTGTTACTAAATAGAAGAGAAGGGGCCTTCAAGGGAATCTCAATTTGGCGCCCCTTTTATCAATTAACTAGCATCTTTCATATATACATATATATGTTCGATTTATGGTTTTCTTTATTATTTTGTTAACTATGTTATATTTCCAAGAAAACCACCTATACGCATCATTTAAAACATTTTCCGCAACATAAAATCATGTCGTAAACCTTTCTATATTTAAATATTTATATATATAATTTTTTGAAGAAATAGAAACATGTCTAGCCTGTGTGAAAATATGCAACAGGATGTTGTTGTTTTGTGTTTGGTGTTATTGTTCTTTTGCACAACAACAAACACCATATATACAAATATACAATTTATCTTCAACTAATTACTGTCACAGTTAATTTGTACATACGTGTACACACATGCAAGTACAAAATTCCATATTTTTCGTAACAAACAAAAAAAAAATTACTTTTGACGAAGAAGAAGAAGCGATATATTCGATTGGAATGCCATCAAATTTTGTACGAAAGTGACCCAAAGAGTCAGAGTCTCCTCTTTCTGTTATTCTTCTATATAGTTATGTGTGTGCATATAAAAGGCCCCCAGAAGAAGAGGTATGAATGTAAAGAATGTGCCGGTGCGAGGTGTGGGGTTTGGTTCCCAGAAGCGACGGTGTAGATTTGCGGACAGTTAGAATGACATGTGCGCGTACAATGACCTCTTCTGCAGCAGGAATTGGGTTCCTGCTGCTGCTGCTACTGCAGAAGAAGTCTTTAAAGTCTTGTCTGTGCATTTCCTTTTCATCGAAAACATTTTTCAGCAACAGGAACTGACGAGCAATTTCCTACACAATTCCAAAAACAATTTCCAGTAACAAAATAATCTTATTATATTCCATTCAGTTTGAATAATGATGGAGTGAATTTGTTGTAGAGCTGCATTCCATTAGTGAAAAGAACCAAGTCCAAATTTTTTGATCAAACAATTATCACCCACAAAAGAGAAACAGAAAAAAAAATTGAAATTGTTTATCAATATTATTAGATGAAGAGCACGTGTCCAATATACATATATAGCCTTCATCCATATTCCTGGCTTTAATATCCTGGAGTATCGACTTAGTCACCTACATTATATATCATATGCAGGAATTTTAATAATTTCCTTAACTCGATTCTAATTAAACTTAATCTCAATTAAATCATATATGTATATGTATATAAATATATTATAAATTATATAGCAATTGATACAAGAAATTCAACTGTTTTCAACTTCCTGCTACAATCTTATATACACCATATTATTGATAAATTTATTAAAATTAATGCGTATTTAAGGAAAATTAAATAAAAGAATCATCATCATCATGATCATCATCATCTCTCTTCTACTACTTTAGTTATTGAGGTGTGCAGGTGCTGTTTTGTTAGCTTATAGCATATACATATATAAGTTGGAGAGTGCATTCCTGAGCGGTGCGCGATCACGATCGTCTGGTCAAGGCAGGCCTGGCCACATTCCACAGCCAACAACTTGACCCTTCTACTTCACAAGATCCGCTCCTCGAGCTCCTGCTGCTACTTCCAACTAGCACTGCTGCTGCTGCTGCTGCTCTGCTCCTGATGCTACTTCTTCTTGTGATGCATGCTGGATTCTTTCATATACGTATACATGTATAGGAACAACTCCAATTTGGTTATAAACAGAGAACCTAAAAAACAATGACCCCCGAACATATATAATATTATTTCAGCGAACATTGTACATGTTTACATGTATAACAGTATGCCACACATGACGAAAGACAATTACATAATCGACACAAGTAATGCGATTGAGAGAAAACAACAATAATAATTATATGGTATTGTTTTTTTGTTTTAAATTTTTTCAAAACAACATACTACTAATTGTAGCCCCAAAAACGCTTTTTAAATTTAATAAATAAATTTTTTTTCCATTATTAGAAACAATTACACATCTGAAACTGAAATTGATTACAAAACAATTAGCCATTTAAAAATAATTAAGTTGTAAACACGTACACGAATGAGTAGGTATCTATATTATTATTAATTAATAAAACAACAATGTCCATCAATAGCAATGTGTCTTTTTAGGACATTCATATAAAACCTGAGAAGTGCATTGAAATGGAATTCACACAATTCTAAGGTGCATTTAATGATTGAAGTTGAAGAATATAAAAATAAAAACTATTTCTTCATTATTACTTCACTACAGTGTGTTTAAAACATTTAAACATTTACTAGGTTAAGACCAACATGTTATGTTAACAAATTAATTACTAATTGTTTAATATATCTATATGCAAATATTGTTTATTTATCGTTGATTTTTTTTTAAATTTTTTAGTCAATTTGCATTTGAAACTTATTGCTTAATAGATGAGAGTCGTGGGATTTGCAAATTCCACCCGGGTCAATGCTTTTATCTTACGTTACGTTCGCTTTTTTTTCTCTTCTTCATTTTATGCTATTAAACTTTTATATATACGTATGTATGTATATATACAATTTATTTATTTATGCTAAGAATATATTAATCGTGATTAACCGTTAACATTTTACGCCATAATCAGATTTTAATTATGATTGTCTATTTCCCACAAGAACATTTATATATGTCTGCTTAGTAGCTTCGAATAATAAGGAAACAGCTGGTTTTTATGTTGTCCAGACAATATGGAACGAACAAAATAGGGCCCCGTTATACAATACCCATCGTCTTTTCAACACCCAAAACAAAACCGAAGAAAAAAATTCTTCCTATTCCAAAGACCCTTGAATTTGAAGGATTTTCGATAGTACAGTGAAAAAAACCGTATTGGTAAATTATTAAATATATACATATAGGTATAGGTTAGCAACTTGCACATAAATTATATTGCAATCATTATATCGGGTTATAACCAGTATATACTACTAAAGTAAGAGTCCGCTCTTTAATAAAACCGTATTCCGATCAGGTGTAATAAAGCCCATGGAAAGTTGAGATTGTTTTGTGTGTGCACCGAGTTTATTAGACATTTACAATATTTATTTTTTTAGTGTACGTATTTAAAAATACAATATAGCAATAAAATAAAACTACACATACAACAATACAATACATATATACCTTTATCTAAATATTATCTACATAACAATTGACATAAATAGCCTATGTAATTATTGAAGTAAGTGTGTTTTTCGCGAGCCACACAGTTATCAAAACAGCTCCAAAGAAATAAAACACATAATGAATAGTGAACATAACATCAATATACAAAACAAAAACGATGAAGAACCACCAAACAAGTGCCTAGTGTGTCTTAAATCTAACATTTTAACTTTGGCTACTATAACAGGGGTGATATTTGGTGCAGTTTTGGGCATAATTTTACGTACAACACGAGATGAATGGTCTGAACGTGAAATTATGTACATTAGTTATGTGGGCGATGTATTTTTACGAATGTTGAAATCTTTAATATTACCCCTAATCGTAGCATCCCTTGTTTCGGCCATTGCCAGTTTGGATTTATCGTTGTCTGGGAAAATTGCTGCACGAGCAATTGCCTATTATTTAACAACGACCTTTGCTGCTGTTGTTTTGGGCATGATTTTGGTAATGACCATACGGCCAGGCGTTGGACAAAATGAAGACGAAGTGGAAGCTGATGAGGACCAACGAAATGTTACAACAGTTGACACACTATTAGATCTCGTTAAGTAAGCCATTGATAATGTAGTACAAACAATATTATTTAATTTTTTTTATTTAATAATATTTTTACCATTTTATTATCACCTTTTATGGTGTTTGCGTTATTTAAGCCTGGCTAACATCAACCTTGCATTCTTTCTTAATAAGCAGAAATTGTTGCAAAGGCACATATATAATACGCACGGTTTGTTTTATTATTAAAGCCTCCGTTATATTGATTAAAAAATTGACACACTTTCTAGTTTTTTTTTTTAATTCAAAATCTAATCCCCTTATAATGAAATACAAAATATTATAAACGAAAAAAGTTTTATTAATAAATTTTCTATTGCAAATTATTATGACAGAAATATAAATTATGCAATTTGTAACTATAAATATTCTAATAAGTATATATTTTTTGCTATTGATTAACCAATATATGTATACCAATAAATTGAAACGATAATAATTTAAATATATACATGCATGACATTGAAATGCCTCTTGTATTTCCAATTTTCCAGAAATATGTTCCCACCTAATTTAGTGGAAGCTTGTGTAGTACAGGTAAATAAAAATTCCATTGTCTATTTATAGCTTTTTTTTTAAATGTTTATTATATAATAATGCATAAATGCACATATTTCAATGACGTAACAAAATGCAATTATTAAACTTTATTTTTACAGTACCGCACAAAACTTGTTGCAAACAATGAAACTGACATATATAAATTCAGTATTGAAGAAGAACAAGTTTGGGGCACAAATATCTTAGGTCTTGTTGTGGCATCGGCTGCCATTGGCATAGCATTGGCCCAATTGGGCCACGAAGCCGAAACCCTAGCGAATTTCTTTCACAGTTTAATGGCCGTCATGATGAAAATCACCACATGGGTGATATGGTTATCGCCAGTTGGTATAATGTTTCTAGTTGCTGCCAAAATTCTGGAAATGGACGACATTGGCACCGTTATGAGCCAATTGGGCTTCTATTTTGCCACTGTATTACTTGGTCTTCTTTTACAAGGCTTCGTCATCTTGCCATTAATTTATTTTGCATTGACGAAAAAAAATCCAATCACGTATATAACGAATATGGGCCAAGCCATTGCCACAGCCTTTGGCACCGCATCAAGTTCAGCCACATTGCCAATAACTATACAATGTTTGGAAGATAATTTGGCAATTGATCCACGTGTGGCACGTTTCTGTTTGCCTATTGGTGCCACCATCAACATGGATGGCACCGCATTGTACGAAGCCGTGGCTGCCATTTTTATTGCCCAAGTTCGTGACGTTGAATTGGATATTGGTACAATTATTGCCATTAGTATAACAGCCACTGCTGCCAGTATTGGGGCAGCTGGCATACCACAAGCCGGTCTTGTCACCATGGTGATGGTGTTGGACACTGTTGGCTTGCCAGCCGAAGATGTGACTCTAATCCTGGCGGTTGATTGGCTTTTGTAAGTGTAATAAATCGAAATCTAATCGCAAATTCCGCAATACAAATCTAATTAGTAATAAAATGATTTTATCCATAATCCAGTTATGGTGTGCAATAAATTTTATTGACATATTTGTTTTTTTACTCATAAAGGGACCGATTTAGGACGGCAATCAATGTGATGGGTGATGCATTTGGTGCTGGCATTGTAAATCATACAAGCCAAAAAGAATTGAACAAGTTACCAATGGACAAACGATCAAGTATCAATTCGTCACAATCTACATTACAACAAAATTAAAAATTTTTGAAGACATAAACTGTGTTTTTTTTTTTTGTGAAAAATCATGTTTTATTCCTTCATTTTGTCGGTATATGAAAAGGCATCGATCACATGTTCGAAAAAGAAAACAAACGCCTGAGGTAATACAAGGCGTGTCTCTATATACCTAATAAGGATGTTATGTTCAAAACCGGTGTATTTGATTGTACCCATTGGTAGTTTTGTACTTAAGTGGAATTTTTGATAGTAGATGATTTTTATTGGATAAACAATGAAAAGTGTATCAAATGTGCAAAAAAAATTAACCCAACAAACTGAACATTATTACCTATGTTGAAGAAAGATTCATCTATCAAGTGGATGGTAAAATAACGCTTTGGGCACCCCAATATTTTTATACATATATAATCTCTCACGTTGAAAATTATTTACTCCAACACTTGCCGGGGCCCTTTGTGTCTCGGCCGGTGCGATCGCTGGCGCCTCTCTCATAGTTGTCCTCGTCAGGGTGCCAAACATTCCATTCCACTTGCATCTATATAATTTTTATATATACCAGACCATTTATTGGAAAAGGGGTTATATTCTTCCATATATACTGCCTTGAATTTCTACTAGCCGCATAAAAGAATTCGCATCTTAGGGGTTGTTCTATGGGCACGCCCAGATATATATTTTCCAAACACAATACAAAATTTCCCGGCTATATAGAAATGCGCTCGCGCATTAGGTATATCCACTTTTCCACAGTTAGTGAAAATCTGATTCAACTACCTGCTAGAACAGATGTAGGCCGGTTCTTAATCTGGTGCAATTCCTCCAAACTACACTTTTTACCAACCCAGATTACTGGTAAAAAGTTTAGTTCACCAACCGAACAACTACATTTCGAATTATTTTATTTCTATAACATTTTAAATCATATATAACCGTGTACACTTTCCTTTTTAGTGAAAAATCAATACTATAAGGGATGAATTTTCATTCGTCCTTCTATACAATTCTGTTATCCTGTTATACAACTTCCTGCTTTTCTCTAGGTGGAAACAATTTTCAGGAACAACAACATTACATAAACGTAAAAAAACTGATTGTTGTATTTATTTTTTCTCTCTCCTTTTCACGCACATTTCATTATAATCTATAATTGAACGATTTTATGGAAATTTATATGTTTGGAAAATGAAAAAAAAAATTATACTACCAGAAAATCAAGTAAAAGCTGCGTTTTAAGGAAAATTTGAACAGGATAACATAAATTTCGTGTTGTTTGTGGAAAATGTGTGTGTTTTGACCGACTTTGTATATATTGTACAATTGGAGGAAAACTTCCGGAAAATGGGAAAATATAACAGGATAACAGCATCTACAAGAGTAATCAGTTTTCCTCTTGCTGTGCAAAATAACGAATTACGAATTAAGGAGAAAAAATTATATTCTCAAGTGAATAAAAGTGTTAAGAAACTGAAAAAGTCAGAAAAAGAATGTGTGGTTGTTTAGTTTCTTCTCTTCTATCTGGACGAACGCATTGAATGTAGATTTGGGTTGGGCAATTCTTGGAAGGCGTCAAAAGTAGCCGCATTTACCTTTACAAACATACACACACTAACCACTTTCCGCAACCAACACCGGCCCAACAACCATTTTACATATAAATATCTACAGGGTATTCAAAATTTTACCAAAAAAAAAAAAAACCCATTTCACTGAAAATATTCTCAATGAGCTTTTTGCAAGAGCTTTTGCAAACTTGAACAATTTGTTTATAATAGTTTCGTTTAATTTCAATACTCTGTAGTTGGCCAATTAGATGAAATTTGCATAAAATGAGAACATCAGAATGTAAAAACAACACACGCAATAATAATAATAATTGTGTAGAAGAACGATGTTAAATTTGTACAAATTTTTACCATCTTTAAAAAAAACGTACAATTAATCGGTAATAGTTGAATAGCGCCATGGTTCAGTCTCTGTCAATTAAAGTTATCAGATCATCTATCGCATATAATCGAGGTTCTTTTCGGGAGACCCGCTTTTAATTTGGTATTCTAGGGGCCTATTATACATATATTATGGTCTTTTTTTTATAAAAAATAATTTTACTTTTTAGTTGTGCATAAATTGTCTACAATAAAACCATTTCCTTTTGCTGTAAATTAAAATTTTAAATAAATGAAACTTAACCCTTTATCATAATCTTAATAAAAATTAAAGTTTTTTTTCTTTCAAAAAATAATTTCCTGTTAAATATGCTGATTTTCTGGTTCAGATGGCCTCATCAATAGAAAATATAATTTAACACCTCGTTTGATTTTAATAAACATCTACATATAACACTTTTATTCATTATAATTAATATTTTCACATAAATTATATGGTTTAATAAAATAATAATTTGCATATGCACATTGCAGTTTGTCTTCTCAACCTCAAAATGAAAAAAAATATAAATAATCAACTCCATCATGTATAATATTGCAATATATATGGATTTATTTCGTGTGTGTGTGCATATATTAAAAAATTTGTATCATGAAGGAATCAGTTGAGTGTTTCTTCAAAACTTTATAACCGGAAATATAAATTCGTTTTAATTATTTTAATTTTACATATAATAATATAATGTTTTCGACAAATCTAATCTTTCGCATCAATCACGAAAGTCAATCTTTCACCACCAAAATCTAATCTAAAAATTCTTAAACAAAACAAATGGAAAGGAAATGCACTTGTTCCATACTTTTAACTATTAGACAATCATTTAGTATAATTATGGGTTAGGGCCCAATTTAAGAAAACCAAAAACACGAAAACTTCCGTAACATTCGCACACACACACACCCCAATTGTTGTTTTCCGTTAAAATAAACGCTCCGATAATTTGCAGTAAGGGCACTAAATATATTTAACTTATTAAGTATCTAGTTTAGAGTCTGCTGACCGTCTCCGAACCCACAATTCCACGAATGCTCAGGTATGCGCCATCAACAATAAATATCAATAAATATGGCGCTCTCTATATTATATAATCAACCCTTATTTTATTTTTATTGACCGTTAATTGTCACACTTATCGAAATTTTACGGAAGTGCGCAAATATATTTCAGATGTATTATTAGTGTCAAAGTGTTATTTAGAAATTGCATTAACAAAAACGTGATAAAAAACACCATAAAATACAATTTGCATTAATTGTTTAATATGATAATATTATTTTAGTTGGAAATTTCTAATTTGTGTGTTGATTTCTATAGATTTAAATATATATACAACTAATTTGTTGAAAAATGGTTACAACCATTAATCACATGTCAAAAATTGTTGTTATCATCGCAATGGCATAAATTAAGGGCTATAGAGACTGTGGAAAAATGATAAAAAAACCTAAGTCTTATATTGTTATTAGTGAAATTTCAAAGGTGGGCTTAATTTAATCACAAAAAAATTATATGTATACATTAGTGTGATATATATTTATCTACAATGTGGGTAATTAAAATTAAAAGAACACAAAAAACCTTTTCATTCTTTGCTAAGTTCGTAATGTACAAAAAAAGGAAAATTAGTGTTAAATAACACACTTGATGACTAATTAAATTACATTGAATGGGCGGTTTATCATCGAAGAAGAACTAATTTATTGTCTGCCACAATTCTACATAAATATATATACAAAAAGGAAGTTTATTGTGACATCCGGAAAATTGTACTACCAGTTTATATTATATTAATTGTATTTTAAATAGACAACAGAAGGTAAATTAATTAAGAAAACATGAAAACGCTTTTCATGGCCAAAAAAAAAAGAGGATTAAAGTTTATAATAATAGAAATTCGATTGTCAGCCAATTTTCTTCTTATTTATACTATAGTATAATATGTAATATCCTTGATATTGTTTAGTCTGACTATATCAAATTATTTTTTGTAATTGATATGTAGTGTACAGTTCTATGTAGCATTCTTGCACGAATGAAATTTATGCTAGCGTAGAGTTATGCAATGAAAATAAATTTAATTCCCTTTTAAGAACACAAGAACTATATATACAATTATTCTATTTTAAGAAAATATATTTACTTGTGTAAAATTTAATTAAAACGTCGTAGTTTAAATTTGTTCGTATAATAACAAAACATTTTCAATTAATCTTTTGCAAACTAAACAAAAAAAAAAAAATAAATATTATTGTATAAATAATAATAATAAGAAAATGAGAGAGAACCTTTTTAAAGGCCAATTTAATAATAAATTTTCATTGTAAAAACATTTATACAATTAATTAATTATGAATAATTTTGCATCAATGGATAAAAATAGTGTTAAGGTTTTCTCTTTCACTCTTTTCCGGCCTTCTATATATCAATGAAATGTGACGTCAATAATTATTATTGAATGAAATTTTTTCTGTTTCACTTTATAATACAACATGGAAATAAATTCGAAATTAGTTGGATGATGATGGTTCGGTGTATGGAAGAAGAAAACGACTTTCTGTTGTGTATATTATAGAACCGGAAGTACAAGTTTTAACTACTATATAGTCGATGTGCTAATTTTAAAATCGTAAAAGGGGCAAGTAATTGTTGTTTCAAAACTGGTCGAACACGTTCTCCATTTTTATTATTATTAAAATTTTATTGTATATTTATAAAAAGACCTAATAAATAGAAAAATCCTTTCAATCAAACGATTCCTGTGTGTCAATGCAAATTTCCCATTCTAATCTGATGCAATTTAAATTGTTTATACATTACAACACACAATTAATTGTAAACTAACTAATAAATTGTTAAGGTTTTTTTTTCTGTTAAGTACGTGAAGACATGAAAGAACGAATGATTCATATATAATATTGTTTATTACAATGGAATTATGTGCATTGAATTTTTTTCTTGTTCTCTTCCACAGTTTTAAAAATAGAACAAGAGAAGAGCTCGTTATAAACAACTAAATATATACATATATGTAGCAAATTGAAATGGATTGTAATTAAAAAGCATAAGCATTAACGACTTTTAAATTAACTTGTTAAAAATAGCATACAAAAGATAATAAAATATTAAATTAGATCAACCAGCCCTAAATCTGGTCGACGAGATGGTTGGAAGAATACACGTGCTCTTTTTTAACATTTTTTTTTTCTTCCACTCTCTTCATGTTGTTGTTGTTGTTGCAAACAAGGCCGGTATTCAGGACGTTATATACATTTACTTGATTATACAAGCAAACTATGTTACAGAGCAACAGCAGGATCTCCTGCTAGACTGCTGGGCTCCTAACAAGGACAACCATATACTTATTGTACACATCATCGACGAAGACAACGGCAATTAAAAAATCCATGCAATAAATATAGATATATACGCATACCAGTTTGATTTCTCACATATAAACGCATATATATGTATGTGTATGTGTGTGTTTAAATTGAAGAGAAAGGCCACGACGAAGAAGAACTGTGTTTAGTCCGGCTAGCCATCAGTGAAGAAGGATGGAATGCAAACTGGTTATATGTGTATATAGCCAAACAACAACAACAACAACAACATGCTAAAAGTTATACATATGCAAGAAAATCCTCATATGTAGACATCAACCATCATTAATATGTTTTGCACCTTTTCAATAATATAATTTTGGAAAAATTAGATCATCTTGTTTAGGTCATAAAGTTAAAAATAAACAATGACTTTGTATAAATATTAAAAAGTTTTTAAATGTTTTCCAAGAAGAACGGATTGATATTAGTATGCCTTTCTATTCGTGTGTAACAATAATGTTACATACCTTTACATACTATTGTTTTAATGTTATTTCAATATATAAAATGAACAAAACAAAAGGTAAAAATATATGAAAATTTGCATTTCTTGTTTGTCATGTGTTTGCATTTTAAGAAATTTGCTATATTATTCTCTCTTTCTCGTAATAAAACTGATGGTGAGAAACCTATGTAATATAACAAAACTCTGGTTGGTAATTTACCACAATTTGACACAAAGACTTAAAAAAAACGAATATCTTTAAATAGATGACGACACGCGTAAATAACAAGTATAACATGAAAATTAATTTCCCAAAATATATTCAATGGTATAACCATCTTTTTTTTATGATCATCATTGATTGTTATAAACCGCAAAATATTCTTTTATGTATTGTTACACAATATATATTATATTTTGTATTCAATTCCACAATTAGACGATGAAATTTTGTTACGCTACTAGACTCTTCTCAATTTGATATAATTTTTTTTTTCAATTTTCCTCTCTAATATATTATAAAACTGCAAATAACCAGTGAAAAAATCATGGCATGCATGCTTGCATTGCTTTAATAGAAATTTCGTCGTTCGATTTTTTTCCCATCTTCTGCTGCTTGCTCAAGATGGAATTCTGGTTCCATGTTCGAGATTACACATAGCGTGGGGCCCACTAAAAATTTTTTGGCATTACCAATCACCGAAATCTGAATATTATCATTTTTATATACATATTCGCTGTCTCTATCTTATACTGTGTTGTTTCGACACCTATTTTTTTAAGGACGTTTTATATTACGTCATCGAATCGTCGGAGAATTTCGGACAAAGATATCCTTGGACGCAAACTAGGCCATTTAACAACGCAAAAAAACGGACAAGCGCCCCCTTCCGAAAAATGTGACCCCATTTTTAAGAGAGCACCCGAATTTTTCCTCTTTTGTGTACCAAAAAAAAAAAAAGGATAAGGAGAAATACATATTCTATATGGTATGTTGAAGACTTCGGTGGAGATCTTCAAGACCAAGAAAGTTATGCTGTTTAACAGCTGTAAAGTGAGGGGCTCAGTGGGACGAGGGGGCGGCGGTGTGAGGTCAGACGTCTTGCGCGAAGGAATGTTCGGCGCCTCGGGCATAGTTGAATTCCTGGCCCCCTTGTCGAGCCCCCGCCAAGCCGGTTCATTCATTCACAATATATAAGACCTCCTACCATGATACCTACGTGATAGTAATCTGACCGAAATTCACTTTTGAATTACAACACACGACATCTACACAACAACCGAATGTATTAAACTACTGATACAGCCATCTATCAGCAACGGATTGAAGTGAGCAGTGATTATTTGTCCACAACTGAACAAATTACCATAAACGGTATTTAAATTCTTTACATTTTATAAAACAATTGTCGCAATTTTACAGTTAAAATGAATTCTTATCATTTTTTTTTTTCGTCTTATTATTTAATTTCATTAAATTTAATACAAATAAAACTGAGCACCTTTTTAAATATAATTTCATAATTTTTATGTAATGATAAGAATATGTCTTTTTAATAAGATAAGCATATTATATATTATTTCGTTCTTGAAATTTTCGTTTATAATGCATAAATTTGATAATAATAATCATTTTTGTTGTATAAAGTAGACATTTATTATATTAATTATATAGAATTAAATTATATTGCTTATTTTAATTAAAATAATAATAATTTATTGCTTGTTTAATTTATAAATGAAAAAAATATATGTAACTATGGACAATTTCCCAATAACTTTTAAATATATACGAGTAAATGGTTTAGGTGGTAAATTACTTTTTAACTATAATTTGTAGTAAAATAACAAATAATTTCCAAGTACGTAAAGCACATTAAAAACACTAATTAGTTTTGCTAATATGCCCTTGTTGCATAAATAGATAATAATAAATAATTATTTTTTGCGCCTCCGTCCGTATTTAGTCGTTTTGCAATCGCGAAAATCGTCTAGAAACTGCGTTTTTCCTGCCTAGGCAGGCAAAATGAAAACTAGTGCAATTTACGTTCCCACTGATTCAGAAAATGAATTGATTTGACAGATGTCAAATGTGTCAAGTCGAAATATTGTTTATTAAATTAATTTTTTATTTAAATAATTATTGTCGGCGCAAAAAATATTGTGTTTTATGCGTCTAGAAACTCTTTTGCGAGTGTTCGTACATTGAGGGCCTCGGCCTGCGGCCTCAGCCCTCAAAAAACTCACACTCGCAAAAGCTCAGTTTCTAGCCTTATAAAACAAATAACTATTTTTATCAATAAAAAATACTGCCATTAACTTCATTTTTTTAGCCAGTATTTAAAGCCTTATTTGCACATTTATCAGTGATTGTCCAAAACAAAAAAAAGTACAATATATTTTATAAACAAGGCCGAACTACGTCAATTAACTATTTTGAATTTCATATAGATTTTCTAAACAATAAAAAGAAATTGCACATACTAACCTTGCACTTTCAAATGTAGCCGAAAGCGAGCTTCCAATAGCACCAAATCCCACACCCACAGCCAGACCTTCAGGTATATTATGTACAGTAATGGCAATAACAAGTAAAAGAATCCTTTTCCATTGTCCATGCTGGATCTCTTCAATATTCGATGCATGTTCGTAGCTCTGTGCAGAAACGAAATCTTCATTTTGCTTCTTTACCTTACTGGCATTACCTACTATAGGAAGATAAATTGAATTTTAGTGAGATTCAGGTAAAATTCGTTGATGAAAACGTACCC
>SSSI01005269.1:0-106864 GCA_004796505.1 Oryzaephilus surinamensis
TTATGTAATGATAAGAATATGTCTTTTTAATAAGATAAGCATATTATATATTATTTCGTTCTTGAAATTTTCGTTTATAATGCATAAATTTGATAATAATAATCATTTTTGTTGTATAAAGTAGACATTTATTATATTAATTATATAGAATTAAATTATATTGCTTATTTTAATTAAAATAATAATAATTTATTGCTTGTTTAATTTTTAAATGAAAAAAATATATGTAACTATGGGCAATTTCCCAATAACTTTTAAATATATACGAGTAAATGGTTTAGGTGGTAAATTACCTTTTAACTATAATTTGTTATAGTAAAATAACAAATAATTTCCAAGTACGTAAAGGACATTAAAAACGCTAATTAGTTTTGCTAATATGCCCTTGTTGCATAAATAGATAATAATAAATAATTATTTTTTTATCAATAAAAAATACAGACATTAACTTCATTTTTTTAACTAGTATTTAATGCCTTATTTGCACATTTATCAGAGATTGTCCAAAACAAAAAAAAGTACAATATATTTTATAAACAAGGCCGAACTACGTCAATTAACTATTTTGAATTTCATATAGATTTTCTAAACAATAAAAAGAAATTGCACATACTAACCTTGCACTTTCAAATGTAGCCGAAAGCGAGCTTCCAATAGCACCAAATCCCACACCCACAGCCAGACCTTCAGGTATATTATGTACAGTAATGGCAATAACAAGTAAAAGAATCCTTTTCCATTGTCCATGCTGGATCTCTTCAATATTCGATGCATGTTCGTAGCTCTGTGCAGAAACGAAATCTTCATTTTGCTTCTTTACCTTATTGGCATTACCTACTATAGGAAGATAAATTGAATTTTAGTGAGATTCAGGTAAAATTCGTTGATGAAAACGTACCCCTTCTACGTTGAATGGTACCACCAACATCACTGAACCCATCAATGGCCGTGGAATCGGGTGAAGAGATGTGGGACTCATGTCGAACGTTAACACTGTCCCGTCTATCTTTACGATTACTTGTGGCATGTAAAGCTGCAACAAAAACCACCCTTAACACCAGTTTAAAAAAGACAAAACGTGCCACTAACCGAGCATCATGTTCGGCGAATGGACTCCAAGAACTGTGATCAGTCTATCGGCCCCATAAACGAATAACGAGCCTAAAAGGAAGCCGAAAGCTATGGGCAGGAAGGCATACTCCCCATTTTGGCCGTACAATTTCGATTCACCGGCCATTTCAATGGCTGGTGCCAATAAGGACCAAAATGATGCGGCCGTCATGACACCAGCAGCAAACCCTAAACTGGCGTCCAACAGACGACGCTGAAAAAGCGAACTTTTAGCGATTTGTTTACATTTTATATAAGGTTATGTTCTAACCTGAGAACTACGAATGATTAGCACCAAAGCGGCCCCAGAAGCTGTGAGACCCCAGGTGAACAGGGTGCCAAGGAAGGCTTGCATGACCGGCCCATATTCTCGTATCATTTTTATGTTAGATCGTTGTTATTTTCACACAAGATTTCTTGTTTTACATGCCACAACTAACAAAAACCGTACGCGACCAACAACTGCCATACCAGTTGCCAGCGCGAAATCTTTAATATTTGAAACGTGTCAGAAGATTTACTGTTTACCCATGCGCATTGTTTTGTGAACTTGAAAATTTATCATATAAATTAATCAATTGTTTATTAATTAATTCATTCGAGATGAAAAAAATAAATCAATTCAATCATTTATTGTGTGAAGGTGCGATTAAATAAACGCGCTCAAGAAGTTTTCTAACTAGGACAAACTTGATTAGTTTTTTTTTGGCGGCAAAAAGACTACGGTTTTTTTTTAAATTACGGACGACACAACGAATTTGTTTTTAAATTAAAAGTAAGAAATTGCGTATTTGTAAAAGGTTTTTAACAAAGTATAGTTAAAAATAGTGATTTATCTTATCTACGAATTACCAAATTATGGGGAATTAAACAAAATCAGTAAAACAATCATTTTGTTTATTTATTTATTTATTAACAACTTTTTTTATCATATGAACTCCACAAATACGTACAATGAATAAATAAAATATATTCAAAATATATTGTCAGGATGTAAAAATATGTTTTCTACAAGAGTCCAAATCCTTGCAAATCTTAAAAATTTTATTTTATGATTTTTAATATCATTAATATTTAACAAAGCCGTATTTGATCGTTTATTATCTGATGGATTTATAATTTAATAACTGAAAATGTTTATTACAATTGATATCCCTTAATACTTATACGAACTTTTATTGTATTTTTTTTTTCTCTTTTACTATTCATAATCTTCATATTTATGGTTGAGGCACAGTCAATAATACAATTTTATTACATTTCTACGTCATAATCTAACTTTCATTACTGTATTTTTTCCTTTTCCTGATAAAATATATTATTAATAATTTCTATCATTTTACTACAATTTTAAGTACATTCCTATCTAATTAAGTACATTTTATAATAATAATAGTTTATATTTATATCAATCAATAAAAATCGATTCAAAATCTATTTCAACTGTCTAAAAAAAATGGATGAGATTTTTTTTGATTTAATTTTCGAAAATAGATCAAGAATCTAATCTAATATTTATAACAAAATCATTTTGTATTGACTAGATTGCAAAAATTAATAAATTTAACTAAATATTAAAAAATTGCTATTAAATCGTTGTAATAAAAACAACCACTATTTATATTTCTTAGTTAAACACTAAATATTATGTTTATTTAAACTAATTAGCATTATTGTTGATATTATCATTTTTTGGACGATTCTAATTTGAAAATTATTATATGTATATATACAAAATCACCAGCATTATCTACAAATATTAAAGGCCATTGCTAAAATAGTGCTAAAAATTATTTGAAATGAACAAAATGTTTAAAAACCGGCTTTCATTAAGCATTCAATGTCCTCATCCCCGGACGAGTCTTCTAGTGAAGAGGGTGACGACACATTGCCCATCAAAGCAGCCCCAAAACTGGTCTGTCGTGAAGTGCTTGGTCGTCTTGACCGATTTTGGGTTATCCATGATGGTCGACGTAATGATGATGTGCCGAAATTCTCCTCCGGTATTGTATCTCGGGTTATTGAACTGAAATTTCACCATAAAATTAATCACACAACACCAGATAAACACAATTCTAGTGTTTGTGAGGGTGGTTGTAAAAGATAGCACTGACAATACAAAGGTTTAGAACCTTGACACAAATTTGATTTAAGTGTTTATGTTTTTTTGAAAAACATTGTATTGTCCGCCATCCCTTGCATTTTTATTAAAATTTTCATGCCACTCATTTTATAAATGAAAGATAAAAACTATCTACGTTTATTTATTTATTGTGGAAAAACTATTATAGATTCTAATTTGATAAATATTATATCTAGTACATGACCTAATAATAATATATGTTTAATTAACTCACGTAATATTCATTTTTATCTACATGGAAAAAATGAGAAACATGCTGAAGAATAAAATAAGTGCTCAATTGGTGATTTGATATAATTAGTAAGATTATTATACTGTTTTTTTGGAAACAAGCAGAATTCTTATAAAATATATTAGTACAAAATTGTTAATGCCAATAAAATCCAACATCCACATTTAATAAATTTGTATTGTAACCGATTTCTTACATTTTTCTATCACAATATTTGGTCTCACATATGATTAATTTCATCATTGTTATCAACACACCCGCTTAGCTCTAACATGGAGCCGCGTCTGTTCTGGCGACGTTGTCCTGGCGTTTGGGGTGGCTGCGGCAGTACTGGAATAACGATCGTGTTCGACGTGGACGCCGATTGTGGGTGACTTGGTGACTTTTGCAGCACCCCCAACGGATCAGAATCGTTGCCATCGTCCATCATCAACACCGTCGTACTCCTGCCGGCCGAGCCTCGACGTTCTTTTTGTGGTGTCGATTCTGTACTGCTCATTATCTGATCAGAACCCAGACTTTCCCTTCGAAATAGTCCGATAACGCTGGAACGAGGATTTTCCAAGCCACCTGTATATGACAAAGCGATTGAAAAAGTGGTTTGGAGGACATAAAAACGGTGGTTTTATACCGAGGAAAGTCGCCGAGGGTGAATTATAAGCTAAATATTCTTTGTTTGATGCCCATGCGGGAAATTCAGACTGTTGGAGTGGTGCACTAGTGTCCTCTTCTTCACGTTTCCAAGGCAGCATCGTTTCAGTGGCAGTGGGTGTTGTGACGCGCATCAAATCACCACCTATTTTACACAAACATTGACGTCATTAGATTTATTATTCAAATTTATCGCTGTTGTATTTTTTTGTTTCGTTTATCTTGTTGTAAATTTTCAAACGTACCGTCTATTGAACCACGTGACAATCGTTTTCCTGTATCTGAGAAAAGACTGTCATCTGTAACTAAAAATACATACAGGAACTCATAAGAGAGTGCAGAAGAAAAAGTTTTTATATACAAAATATACTTAGGACACACATATTGGCATTCTTCTACAAAGAATTTATGTCAAAAAAGCATTTTTGTTTGAAGTTTAATAAAGCGAACATGCATTTTATATTAAGAAGAAGAATTATTATATGTTTGTGCGTCATTTATAATATTAAAACACCTACACACAATACTAAATAATTTACTCACGTGAAATGCGATAGCTATCAAGTGTATCTACAAGCCCTAAGGACTATATATTGTGTATTTATGTCTTTTGTTATATATATTTTTCATTAACTCTCCTAGTTTATCTTACCTTTTATCCCTAACATAAAATTAAGTATTAATTAACAATTTTTATTATCTGTTTTCGAATAAAATGAGCACCTATATAATCAACTACAGAAGCTAACATTTGTCTAAAAAAAAATTTACTTCTACTGTATCAGTATTTCCTATTCCTTTGTACATTTGGTATTGTGGAGACCGCCAACTCAGTCCAAGTTGTACAATTAAAACCCCCAGATCTATATTTAGTTTATATACGTATTATTGTATTGATTCAATACCAAATGTTTTAAAGTCTAACTAGAATATAATAATTTTAAACTAAAAACAGTGAATGCAAGCGGTACTTTTTTGTATAATAATTTCGTACCATTATTACTAGATCGATTTCTGCGCCAAGGGAGGAAACCCTCAGCAGCTGTAGTCTTTTTCGTTTTCGTACCCATCAAGGGAACAGTTTGACTAGCAATACTTCCACTGATATCATCAGTTCCTGTGCTAGCTAAAATTATCCACCTTTATATACATATTATTAAAATCTGTACAAAATAATGTGTTGACAGTGTGCGAATTTCTAAAATAATACCTACACAATTGCCGTTATCCTGCCATTTAAGACTATATATTTGAAGATAAAGCAGTTAGAAAGTTTGCTTTTCCTTCAAAAAAATAATAATAAACAATATGCCTAAAATAGTTTATCAAGCAAAAAGATATAGATACAATCAGCCCAAAAAAATTAGCACACTTCCCAGAAAGTCAAAATTGGCGCACGTTACTTACGAGATGATTTTGCTGTAAAAGTAATCGGGCTATCCCATTCTTCTTTACTAGATTTTGGTTCGGTATCATCTTCATTTAACACCTCACTTATGTAATCTAACGAAAGAAATGTAGAAATTGGGGTAACTACTTGGTAAAAGGGTGTCTACACATCAAAGGACCGACTAACTTACCATGCGAAAACTGTTTCGCTGACCCATTTTGTTGAAATTCCGGAAAACTGACATGATTCTGTTTACCGTCTTTGTTCAATTTCTTACTGTGGCGTTTATGGTGATGCTTTTTATCTGCCACTAATCGTCGCATATTGAAATGCATTCGATAATTGACTGGATTCGATAAATCACGATCATTTACAGCGTGTCTACTGTAACTTAAACGACGATGGCGTCTATATGGCTTCACTAATTCCTCGGCAAGCAGATGATGGATTTTCGCATCGGTTAAATCCTTCTTCGACGGATTATATTCCAATTCCTGCATATCGATATTCCACGTACTGGAATCTAATTGACTGAAGCTCGAACTGTAAATGGAAATTGTTGAGGGCAATATTTTTATTTTTGCAAATTTTGATTAACAATGAGAAAAATGACAATTTTGGCATGCATTAGGGTTGGGGAAAAGTATTAGTAAGGCGGTCAGTGCCGAGTTAGATTACCAGGTGATTAATTTTGGGGCGCACCTGCCATTGAGGTTACCCGCTGTGTAATTTCTGAAGATCGCTGACATACTTTCTGTGCCAGAAATGTTACCAATGGTTGAGGCATTACGTCGCATATATTCCATGGCATCGCGCATCGCCAATTTCGAATATGTTTCCAAAATTTTCGGTTCAGCACCTTGATGGTTGCGCAACAAATACGGTCGAATGAATTTGTTGTCGAAATGTTTGAATCTGGAAAATGGGTTTTCGAAATTATGTTAAACATTTAATTTAAACTTGTCCACAAAGAATGATTGTAACTTTTAAAGTTAATTTTAGTTTAAAACTACTTCACATATAATAAAACTGCGAAAGTTTTAGCTATTTCATGATTGATTTTATATCATTTAATTTAACGTTAAGATTCGTCTTTGGAAACAAATATACCAAGAAAATAATTCCAAATAAAGCAAAAATTTTTATTTCTACCTGTCCCTGATGTGATAATTCCCATGTTGTCCGACAATATCTTCAATAGCAGCCATCACATGATCCATTAACTAAAAAAGAATTGTTCCATCAAAGTTTATTTCAGAAAACTTTTCGTTTTTACCCTTTCGTGTATGCGTTCGTTCATTGTTGGTTTTCTTTTTTCAGCAGTTTTGACGTTAAGCACTTTAACAAGTGGTTTTATCGTAATGCCCTGAAAGAATACAGTAAAATAGACCACTGTTATTGTTGTCGTCATAAACATTGGCTGTAATGGTACGACTTTTTCATCAATGAGAAGAACCAATGCAAAAGCAACAGCACCCCTTAAACCACCATAAGACATTACAAATTTCTCCACTTTACTTAACTGGTGAAGACGAAATCGATTTGCTATTGCTGTAAAAATTATTACACCTGCAATTGATAAGATTGGATGGAAAATTTTCGTTAAAATTTAAACATTTTCTCCACAATGTTTATTTTTACCTAGTACTCTGTACACTGAGCAAAAGAGAATTGTTAAAATAACAAACCACGTATTCCAGTCGTGGCGTTTATTCACTGTTGCAACTCCAAGAAACATAAAAATAATCGTCTCCGAGGAACTGCTCAGCATTTTCATTGCATATTTTATTGTTGTGTGTGATTTGTGTGATATGTTAGCTTCTACATAATTCTTCATTGTTATACCACAAAATGTAATTCTACAATAACAAAAATTTCAACACACACATAAAATTTATTATACAATACAATTCCATCTTACGCTAAAATTCCAGACATATGAAATATTTCTGCATTCAAATAGGCCAAATAGGCCATAACGAATATAAAAATAGGTTCAATAACGCGTACTTCATTAGTGAATCGTGTCACAAATCCGGTAGCAAAACCCCATATAACTCCAATAACGGTACCACCAAATGCAACAACAAAGAAATTTGCCAAACCGGCCAACAAGTCTACATATAAAATGTTTTCTAAGCCCATTTCCGTATACGATTCGAATAGATGGTATAACACTACCGTAACAGCGTCATTTAATAACGATTCACCAAACACTACTATGTACAAGATTTCATTGACTTGAATCTCTTCGAAAACTGCTAGCACAGCCACTGGGTCCACGGCGGAAATAAGCGATCCAAACAGGAACATGTCTAGCAGTGGTGTATCACAGGAGTACAGGCCTGTCAGTCCTACTGCCCATAAGGAAGCACCTAGAACGATTCCATTTTTTCAAAAACTTTCAATCTTTCTATGATTTCGCATGTATACCTATTAGTAATGTATTAAAAATAGTTCCTATAACAGCGAATAACAAAATAGTGCCAAGATGGTCGAAAAACAGTCGGTTAGGCATAAAATAACCAGCGTCCAGTATAATGGGTGGAAGCATATAGAAGAAGAATGTATCGGGCGTTAATGGTGACATATGGACACTATCTGTTAAATGTACCAAAATAACACCAATAACAACACCGACGAAAATCAACAGGCACGATTCAGGAAAAATTTCATTTAGTTTTGGTGCCATGTGAAAGCCTGTAAAAGAGAGATTTTTTTTGAAAATTATTTACGTTCTTGGCTTTGTGCCAGTAGAATTATGAGAGTTGAACTCATTTATTTTAATAATATGATATCGTCATTTGAAACAAACTAACAACAGTGGAATAAATTATCGGATGAACTTTTGCTAAACAAACATACTTATTTTCAATTTGCAATGTTTACTAAATGGTCTAGGTCTGGTCTGTGGTCTAGACACATGATTTTCTAATTGAAATTCTGAAAATATTCTTGAAATTAAGTTTGCATTATTAACAAGACTACCTAATAGCATTAAAATCTTCGGTTTTTCGCTGCAAGATTAAAAATTTTAGATGATTTCATATATAATTTATGGAAAGTTAAATTGGATAACAGTTTTATGAGTTTTCCGATAAAATTTCCTAATAAATATACATAAATACATACACAGAGTGGCATAAAGTGCGCCACACAGTTGATTGTTTACTAACAAATTTATCAGACCACCAAATGCTGAATTTAATAAACCATTAAACTGAAAGTGTAACTTTTGTATGATTATCAAACCCGGTAAAATATGTACAGTAACCTAAATAACAATGGGAAATCAATATATTGTATGTGTAGGTACATGAAAGCAAGCCATTTTCCAATCAAATTAAATATTATATATAAAATGTTTTATGTAACAAGAAGGAAAAAACAATTTATTTTCAATAAGTTCTATGAAATAGAATATATCTACAAATACAAATCGAATGATCTTGTTGGGTGCTTATAGTAATTTTTTAACATTTGAATGTTCGCTGTTGCTATTATTTATTAAATATCAGTTTGTTTTCTTTAAAATTTTTAAACATGGGGTAGTTTTTGAGTGGCGCGCTAAACTAGAAGGGAACCGCGTCCTACTCAAAACAATCGATATTCTTTACCCTGACCCCAAAATCTGCAATAGAACATTCGTAATGGTGTTTACCCCTTGTATAAGCCCTTTTCCCTCTTGCCCGTACCTTCAATTACACAAATGTAACATATATAGAGGAAAAATTCAAAGTTTTTTGGAACTGTCCTCTCATAATAATTTATTATTCATTCATTAAGTCATAAAATGGAACAATTGTCTAGATTTTATGGTCTATTATTTTATGGATTTAGCTAGCGCGATTAATTTATGATATATAACAGAAGTGTAATGAAAACAGATTTTATATTGTTAATTTTACCAAATGGTGACGAATATTAGTGGACAAAATGGTGGCAAAATTGAATTCCATAATATTAAACATCTGTTACTAGTACAGGAAGAAAGTTATTTTAAAAATAACTCTTAAAAATAGTAAATATTTGTATTTATATACTGAACTTGTATTGGTTTTATTACTAATCTAAAAATACGTTCATGTTTAACACAAATTAGTTAAAATTTTACAATTTAAACCCAAATGTAATATTAGCATAATTTTTGTTTGTACAAAAGTTGTTCTTAAATTTGTTTTTAGATAAAATTTGTTTATAAAATAATTACAATATACTCGTGTATGTATACATATGTATATATTTGTAAAGGATTAATTGTAAAAATGATTAATGAAAAATTTTCCAAAAAACCATATGGCATACCAATTTTTGCCAAACTGGCACAAAATATCCACAATCCTATAATAAACGGTGTTTCTACTCTTTGGAAGGAAACCGAAGCGACTGGATACCTCGCCACCGGTTTCTTGTGGTGGTCCTCCGAGGTGGTGCTGGTTTCCGGCGACGACGTGCTGGTGGTCGATGGACTATCCGATGGTACGGCATTCTTTTGCTGTGACGTTGCCGGCGGTGTTGGTATACCTTTATATAAGCTGCTAATATCGTGCGAATTGTCCAAATTGACTGGTGAATGTTTATTGATGATGGAATCGGAGGCATGGTCGGGCGGTTTGGGCCAGCCTTGTACACAAACTGGACACAATATAACAATATATAGCACTGTAACTAGCACTAGGCCAACCCTGCACGCCCGTCTTGACAAATTAACACTGTGCTCAAGTGAATACATCACATACAAACTAGGATCGCGTAAGGACTGCCATGGAGGCAGGCCACTTGCAGGCACAGTGCACCTGCCGAGACTGGGCGTCAAATCCAGCTGATGGCGGCGTCGCGGCGCCAGTGTATGCGCACACAGCGTTCTTCATCGTACCCCGATTATATATATATATATGTACGATTTTCACCCCATGTTGATTAGAATGTTTTTTAGCAAACATAACAACATGCACTTTTCTGGAATTGTTTGTAATTGAGTTTACAACACAAATTTTATCAATCACTATCAATATATTGTATATAGAACAGTTTCTTTTCGATTTGGAAAACAATTATATTAAGGGATTCTTGTATTTCTGTAATGGAACCACTGGTTATCGATATTCGTTTAGAGGACGTTGCAATTTTGTACGAATGAAATATTTTCCACCCCCTAATATTGTTCAATTTAAATTTAATTAGGAAAATTTCATACTTCGATAGTTACGTATATGTATAATGTATATTATTATTGTATATAATTACAGGGTGAAAATTACAGTCCTTCCTTCCCATGTTTCAATTCGTTTTCGTTATTTATTGTAAATTTTAGTTGAGGGTGGTGGTGAAAATTCATCATATAAGTGCTCTGTTAGCGATATTTACTCGTTTGTATTATACACAACTTATGAAATTAATATTTGTCATTATGTTTTAAGAATACATATAAAATGTATTGTTGTTTTTATTAAGGGAAAAGTGTACACGTTACGAGATGGGTTTAAGAAAAGTATTTACTTGGAATTGACGTCATGAGTTTTACGTAATGCATATAAAACTTTATATACCTATACCCATAATTTCATTTTGTCAACTGAATTTTTAATTTTTTTGTTGTATTAAATGGTTATTTCTTATTGATATTCATTCATTAAATTTAAAATATGTTACCTTACAGAAGAAAAGTTGGGACTTGTACTTTACATACAATTTGCAAATAAAATTTAAACATTTTGAAAATTTACCGTTTGAAAATTTTAATCGCCATTTCGTATAAATGAATCCTAATGAAAATTCACTGGTACATTTTCCCAACACTCCTCTATAGAGTGTTTTTTATTAGAACTCTTTATTTCTTAATGAAAATTTACTATTACATTTTCCTAACATTCCCCAATAAAGTTAAAAAACAAATTAAAATTTAGGTATTCCTATAGTACATGCTGTATTTATGTTGTATTGATTTTCAAATTATAACATTTGATGATTTAACACTACTTAAAAAATAACAGCTGTCCTCTATGAAATTTAATATTAAATATAATATATATGTATACCTATTAGGAGTACCTACCTATTATGTAGGTATACAAGTATCTTATAGTTTATTTTTAAGTTATTCAAATAAAAACTTTATAAAAATCGTTTTTATAAAAGTGTATCTAACTTAATCCGTTGACAGTTTAACAACAAAACAAGAAAAATGTCTGGTGTGGTCGTTATAGTTTGTATTCCAACTGAAGAATACGAGAAAACTTTAGTCAATAATTCAAAAACTAAATCAAGTATTTTGAAACAATCTCAAACTATCTACCATGAATCGCAAATAAGTAGAAATGATACAAAATCCAATAAAACATCCGTAAACGCATCCAATTACGAATTAAATAATCATGATTTGGATGGATACCAAACTATGCATAAGGTGGGTGGAAGTAAATAATAAATATGTATACATATACCTAATATTTTCAAATGAATAATTTCTTTTGTGATCGATCGATTCACTGTATTTTTCAGTTACTGGAAACAATTTTAAAACAAATGGAAGTTCAAAACGCCACGTGGAGTTCGAAATACGACAAATTTCAACAAATTATGTTTTCTTTGGATTCTGTGGAGTGGTGCAAGGAAATTTTGCAAATATTGCAGGCAAACAACATTGGAAGAAAATTTAAATCCAGTGTTAGCGTAATTCCATGCACAGTTTATTACCAGGAAGATGAGAATGAAGAAGAACTTGATGAAGCAAATTCGATTTTTCCACATTTGTAATAAATTTGTTACAATTTTTCTCTATATCTACAATTTTACTACTTTGCAGGGTAAATAATAAGAAAAATTGTAGATTAGCTGTTGCACAAATTGTGGAAAATTTAAAAATTCAAGCCGCACTCACGTTCGATTTTATTGGTCTAATTTTAATTTCAACGTGAGTTTTTCCTCAGCCAAAAAACTGATTAATTGAATTGTCTTTTTAGAATATTATGTGCCATTGGTTTAACAGAAAATAGCGACTTTTATTTACTCTCCAGCATGCTAATCTCGCCCATGATGGGCCCGGTAATGGCTGGCACATTTGGTTCCGTCATTCATAACAAAAGTTTACAGAAAATCGGCGTTCAAAACGAACTTTTCGGGCTCGGCTTGGCTACATTCGTTGGTTTCGTGTACGGTACGATTATTTGTCTAATCACAGACAAATACGGCAACCAAGATTGGCCCACTTACGAGATGACGTCCAGGTATATTAAACAAGCTTACAAGCACCCTTGAAACCGTTGGAATTTCGCTAATTTCTGTTTAAGGGGTGAATTGCACACTTTATGGGTGGGCTGTTTGATTGCATTATTGTCTGGTGCGGCGTTCGCACAAGGGATTCTTAGTGACAATATCGCTTCACTAGTGGGGGTGGCCATTTCGACGTCGTTGATGCCGCCCGCAGTTAATGCTGTAAGAATTCCACTCTACTACGTGGTGTAATTTGCATTTAACCGTACTTGTTTAGGGCCTACTGTGGTCGCTTTCGCTAGTTTATTATTTAAAAGGCACAGAAACCACCAGATACACTTCGCTAACATTTACCAAGTATTATACAACGAATAAAACATTGGACCTATTGGCATTAGGTGGAATAAGCATGTGTCTAACGTTTGTTAATATAATTTGCATCTATTTGGCTGGAATTTTAGTGTTCAAAGCATGTTCGTCGAGATGAATTCGATGCATTTAAACTAATTGAATTGATTTTGTAGATAAAAGAAGTGGCCCCAATGTCGACGAATGCGGCACGTCGTCAATTCTGGCGACATGATATTAAAGTGGCACGTGATTATAACAAAACTTTGCATAAAGGCGAAGTGGCACTCCATAAGGACTGCTTATGCCATTCATTTGATTTGATTCGAGAAAATTTTAAGATAAATACAAGCAGGCAGGAGCATACTTGGGCGCCAAGGATGAATGCGATGGTGAGGCCCAGTTTAAGGGAGCTCTACGGAAGTAGTTCAAGTGATAGAGGAAAAAATGGGACTCAAAGAAAGAGTGGTGAAGAGAAATTGGGATTAAATAAGGAAAATTCGTGTAGCACTGGGAGTAAAAAGTTTGTTGTAACTCCTTGTGAAACAGATCCATTGTTAAAATAAGGCTTGTGTACTGCAGTTATTTGTTTATTAATATATTTTTACTGTTTTAAGTTTTTTCTTTCTAATTATGCAATTCATAAATTCAAAAGTTTAAATACTCGAGACTGGTTGCGACATCTATCCGCAGTCCCGTGATTTAATTTTCAAATTAAATAAAAGTTCTATAATTATAGTACAAAAGAATGATTTATTTAATTCTCATTCTAACAGTATTTACAACCACTCACACAAATTACCGTTTTTTATATTGTTCTTTTTTTTAATGAAAAATGCAACAAGAAAACTAAATTACAAATCACAACACAATTTATAAAAGTACTTATATAAATAGTATTTTTCACGCAACATTCTTATATAAATATCAATGAACAGCAGTTTCTTTAGTATACAAAGGAAAATGTATGAAAAATGATTATGAAGTAAACAATTCAGTCAATAAACACTATTCGGAACCGGCTTGACGCTTCACTTTTCGCTGTCTTGGGCTTTGCTTTGGACTTTTGGAATTTTGTAACTTCTGACTCTTTGGCGATTTTGGACTCTTTTGCAATTTTTCTTTATCTACAAACAGATAAAATAAGCAAATTAATAAAAAAACATTCAGTTTTCATTCAAAGATTATTACTTAAACTAGCTAAAGTTTGTTTTGGCAGCCAGTCATAGTCCACATTGTTTGGATTACTGGTTCCTGTCTCGACTGGAGCTGCTTTACGAGTCGTCCGTTTCTTTCCAACTGATAACAATGTTTGTTGTCCAATCACCAACAACAAAACAACACCAGCAGCTAAGAAAACGTATAAAAAGAATGTTTCACCATCCAATCCTTCTTCCAGTTCGATAATTTGCACAGTTTCATTGAACACAGCTTCTTGGAAACCATTTCCAGCAGCATCTCTGTATGCTAAATTGATGTTCAAACCAAATGGACGTCCAGCAAACGTTTCCGAAGGAATAAAACTGTAATGGATGGTGGCTTCTTGTTCAGGCGCGACAATTTTGTTGTAAGCTATGGCGGAAAAGTTCTGAATGTAGAAATTAAAGTCGACTGGGTAACGGAAAGACGCCTCCAACGTTTCGATGACGAAGTTTTGTTCGCCTTTATTGCGGAAAGCAACAAGGAATTCTACTGGTAAGCCAGCTGGAATTTCTGCAGAAAACAAACGATTGGAAAAAGATTTTTATGGTTTATTTTAAATTCTACCTAATTGGGAGGCGCCGCTAGAGACTGGCCGTACAAACAGGAGTGAAGTGTCCGCATCTGGCGACGCCGTCGTTTTATCCTCCTCCTCCTCTTCGTCCGTGTTTGCGACTTCTTCAACTTCGGATTCTCCTTCAACATCAGCTTCGTCCTCTAATGGATCCTCTTCAGCATACGAAAACATCCTGTTGCCTTCAGAAGAAGATGCCACGTAAATATTCAATGGACCGTTATCGTTTGTTTGGCATTTTTACTTACCATTGTCGAATGTGAGCAAAATTGCTGGTAAAACCAATAAAGAAAATAGGAAAAACGCCTTCATATTTACTATTTTCGTGTTGTTTTGTAAGATTTTATGTTAAAAATAGACCGGTGCACTATTCAATAACAGATCTTAAACGATTCTAACCCTACGACACAACTCCAAAAGCTCCACTTTCTAGTCCAGCTGGTCATACGTGGAACTTATCGTACACATGGCACCCCCACTATGATGACAATGTCAATGGAACATTAAAAATCGTTCCAACTCAACTGTGATCACCTACTTCAAACCTATATTTACGTTAATTAATTATGTTTTTCTGATTTATTGATGCATCTTTGTAAATCTTTTATTGTCTTTAACAAGAATGAGTAGTAGGACAAGTTTTTGTGTATTTTAAAATAGTAAATTCTTATTTAATTTTTATTAACCAAAGTTTCATGTTCGAATTGATCACTTACTGACTTGCATTATGAATTTAAATAAATAAACACAAAAATTATGATAAATCTTTTACTGTAAACCTTTAAATAATCAATAATAAGCAAATAGGTAATTAAAAAAGTTATAATTTTGTAAGTTTCCATTGAAAATTACTACAAGTTCTTTCAGAAAATAAAATTTAAGGGATCAGTTTGAGTTACTTCGTTTTAGGACTAAGGAAATAATATTTATTTACTACATATACAAATATTATATAAGAAATTAGAATAAATACGTTATTAAAAATGGTATTTAAATGCCAGGAGGACTCCTTTCTTAAAGAGGTAAACGAAATATTGTTTTAGAGAGTAGAAATTTTAAAGTAAGTTTCAGTTTACTTCTAAAGTTGTCTCTTGTGAACAAGTCCAAATAGTTACTGTTGAAAACGGCAAAAAACTACCGCAAGACTGCTACGAAGTAATTCTTGAAGACACTATTTTGTTCCCTGAAGGCGGTGGACAAGTAATTTCCCAACAAATTTGCTTACATTCGGTTTAATTAAACTTTTTCAGCCTTGCGATTATGGACATTTAAATGACCAAAAAGTTACCAATGTTATTCGCCGTGGCGACAAAGCAGTACATTATACTACCAATCCTTTAACTGTAGGTGAGAATGTGCAACAAACAATTGACTGGGAGCGGCGTTTCGACCATATGCAACAACATTCCGGGCAGCATTTATTAAGTGCTGTTTTGGAGCGAGATTTTAGCTACACTACAGTGTCCTGGTGGTTGGGAGAGGAAGTTTCCTATGTGGAATTAGGTACATATTTCCACTGTACAAATCTTTCTAATCGAAATTTAATGTAACATTCTCTAGATACACCTTCAATAACACCTGAGCAAATAAAAGAAGCAGAGAATATTGTAAATTCTTACATTAGGCAAGGGAAAAGCGTTACAGTCGAGGTGTTTAAAGAGGATACTGCTGAAGAGCAACTGGAAAAAGTAGTTGCAGCTAAGTTTTTATTTCAAAACTGTTTCGCACTTGGAAATATTTTAGGCTCGCAGCGTTAGAGGTTTGCCTGCAGACCATAAAGGCGATATAAGGGTGATTAATATTCAAGACGTCGACACTAATATGTGTTGTGGAACTCACGTAACCAATTTAAGTCAACTGCAAGTGATAAAACTGCTACATTCGGAAAAAAGTAAACGAAAAGATAAAATCTTGTTGAATTTTTTGGTTGGAAATCGAGTTTTGAAGCGATTAGATGCTTCCATTATTCGTGAACAACAACTTACAGTCTTACTAAAGTGATTTTTGGATTATTTTATAGGATATTGTTTTACATGTTGGTTTTTAGGAGTAATCCTAGTGAACATCCTAATTTAGTCGATAAAATCCAGAAAAATGTTAAAGTTTTAAGTAAAAACTTGCAAAATGTATTAAAAGAATTCGCTGTATTAGAAGCCAACAAGCTTAAACAAGTTAATCCGGCTCCGAAATATTATTTTTTGCATAGGAAAGAGGCTGAACCCGATTTCATGAATAATTTTATTCGAGAATTTGGACGAACTGATGTTTTACTATTTTTATCAGTTGGTGATGAAAAAACAGTCGGAAATTTTGTTTTATATGGAAACGAGGAACCTGTTAACCAACTAGGAGGAAAGTAAGGCATTTGCACTACTTCTAAACTGTGAATTTACCGTACTTTGTTTAGAATATGCGAAATATTGAACGGAAAAGGGGCTGGAAAAGGCAATAAATACCAAGCAAAAGTAAATTGCATGGCAAATCGTCCAAAAGTTGAACAACTGATTATTGACTACTTTAACAACTAAAACGTTTAAAATAAAACATCAGTTATAAAAAGAATCTTTTATTTTTCCTGTTTTCAATCCATGTTAAATAAAGGATATCCTTTTATGTTTTTTTAGAATAGAAAAACCTAAAACAAAATGAGGTTATGTAAAATTTTTATAATGCATTTTTCAGTTTGTTAGCGAATTAACTACCTAATTAAATTAACGTAATCTTCTGGCTTCACGTTCAGATTCAAGAAGCGTTAAAATATCACCTTCTCGGACAGGCCCTTTAACATTTCTGATAATTTGTCGGTTTTGTTCACCAATAAACTCAACTTTCACTTGGGTACATTGTCCCTGTGATCCAGTACGTCCTAATACTTTAATGACACGGGCCAAAACAACTGGTTTATCCATATTTTATTATTTTATGTAATTTTTTACAAAATTATTAACACGTGCTGAAAATTCGTGCTGTAACGTCAATACGGCGTTGAAAAAGAGAGAAACGGAAGTTGTTGCCAACTGCACGAAAGTTCCAAAGGAAGTTGTCATAATATTTTAAAAATTGACTTAAAATTATCCATTTAATTAAATTTTTAAATGTAAAAACGACAACTAAATGTACTTGAAAATACTTGAATTAGGTTCTAAGGGCAATTGTTGGTTTAACAACTATATTTTAAAGGATATTTCTAAAAATGTACAGTGCCAACTGTAAACAAAAGTCCCTAATCGAATTGTTTTCGTCAGAACTGTCAAATCATAAATATATTTCATAATGAATAGCCACAGCATTATTATTATGAAATTTATGTTAAAATGCTGAAACAAATTAAATATAATATAACATGTGATTACGGTTGTGATTAAGAATTAATTAAATAGAATATAATGTACTGCCTACAGTGGCTTATTCCAGTTTTATTGATGCCAAAACCATCAAATCCAGCTTTGGTACAAACCCATGTTATGTTTATGGTATTATATTTAATTGGATTCTTTCTTGAACGAAAACCGTGCACAATATGTAGTTTAGTGTTTTTAGCTGCAGTATTTCTTATTTGCTACAGTGGTGTAGGAAATTGTTTGTTTTGGGCCTCATTTTGTGATCATGAAAATGGTTAAAAGAAACATTTGAAAATTTTAATTCTTTATTATTTTTCATTTTACAAAATTATACACGTACAAATTGGGAAAATGTTTCAATTATGAGTTTACCCATAATTACACACATTCACTGGACTGTTTTGTTGATTATTAATAAAAATTATTTATTGTATATAAACGTATATAGCTTAAATATGTAAATTATGTAATATATGTGCATATTTAGTGCATATAATCTGCCTAATTATCAGATGGAAGTTAAAAATGTTATCGTTCCAAACAATGTAATTATTTATATTAATAAAATCAACTTCCTATTATATGTACAAAGTTTTATTTAACTAACCTTGACACTGTGGTAAATAAAAACCAAATAAATAATAAAAAAGCTTATAATAATAAATGCAAATATACAAAAAAAATCAAAACAAATTAATAAATCTTATAATATCAATAATAACGTTTCGTCAGTCATTCAAATGTCATGAGATTGCTGGGCAATGGTGCTTGTTCCCCATTTGCTGCTTGTTGCAAACATCGAAACCATCTCTCCGCACCGGCCACACGAAACTTGTAAATATTCCCCCTGTTATGGTCAATTATTTGGAACGTATCCTGTTGATTGTCCAACATAATCTGACATCCAATCAACGACATCAATTTGCACGGTTCCCGTTTAAAATCGCTCCGTTGATGGCCTTTAAACGACTTTGGTGAAAAATACACAATCGATGTGGGCCAAATTTGCAGCCAATATCTTTGCCATGAACTAACCGTTGGTTTTCTACCATCTTTTAATACGGTCTTACGACGAACACAACCTTGTAGTGTACAGTTCTGGTCATCAGTGTTCAATGAATCGTCTGCCAGTCTAAAAAAAAACGATTTGTGTTAATTTTTTACTGTGCAAACAGCGATTTTATTTTGTTTTTTACCTTGTCAGTAAAGTGCAATTTTCAGCTGTATTTTGTGATGCTTCAAATGGTGGTAAATTATTCGTGGGTGATGGTAAATCTATGGGATTTATGGTCAATATTTTTGTTGTGTCTTCAACTTCTGAATCGTCCAATAAGTGTAGCGTTTTTGGTAGTTCTTTAGGGTCGAAACTGTTCACTTGGTACGATTTGTTGAATATACTACAATAAATTAAAAAATCAAAGTTAAAATAACATTTAATTAAAAGTAACCACTTTTGTGAAAGAAAATAGATAGAATTCTCCGTAAAAACTATTAAAAATCGTTTAAAAAAAATTTAATTTTAAATTTGCAAAAGTAAATCGGCAACCAACAATACATGTTGCTTGAATTTTATTTTTAATTTTGATTTTTAAGAAAAACTGGTGAATTCGCTATCTTCCCACTAAACAAATGATAATTTCTATAAATAAAGCCTTAAAATGAACCTGTAAATGCACAAAATAAGAAAATAATCTACAAAAACAAGGATCCTACAAGTGATAAATTACTGACATCACGTAATCATGCCTCATAAATATGTGGTATTTTTTTATTTTAAGCCATGTCGATTTCAAGCACTTACCCCCAGGGTATAACCACTGATGGGTACCCTGTTTTATAGAAATTACGTGGAAGACTTGCACTACGAAATCTGTAGGGGAAGATATTAAAAATTGTTTTGATGATGAAAATTGATAATGAAATTTTTATAGCTCTGCATTTTTGTTTTTTAACAAACAATCTAATAGAAAATTGAATTATTCTTACTTTGTGCCTAAACTTCGGCATTTTCTATGTCCCGGCATGAATTTATTATTTGCTGTGACAGTACTTAAACGTAACGATCCGCTAGACGCCTTCGCTGGAGACAAATTCAATGATGCAATCGCAACTGGATCGGCCACAACGGACTCTTTGGAGCTACAACTCGACGAACTAGGCACCGACGAGGGCGGTTCCAATTTTAACGACAATCTAATAAGAAAATTTCATATAAAATCCATACAAATAAAATTTTTTATTGCATATTATGTACTTGTATTGATCGTCTTCAACGAATTTCTGCAACTCTTCAATATAACGTATGGAATTTAAATAATCTTGTATATGTGGAACGATTTGTAAATGTTTATAATCTGAATGTTGATAATTCGATATAATTCTGAGTATGTTATTCATTTTTAATGTACGTTGTTGGGATTCCAAGCCGCCAGAATGTGGATGTGCCATATCGATGTATACTAAATCGGTTAAATATAAGCCCAAATATGGTATGCATGGTAATTTTAAACTTTCAATATGTTGACGTAGATTTGACCAATTATTTGCATCGGAAAATACTTCGGCTAGGCGATCGAATGTTTGTTTATCTTTTTTTGATAAACATGACCACGTTTTCGACAATCTAAATTAAATAAATCAATTTAAAAATAAATCAAAAACGCAGTTTAAAAACTGTTTTACCGATAAATTGAGGCACTTTGTAAGGCTGATATAATTGCAAACAAAGAATGTAAATTATTTAAATCGTACAATTTTTTAGCAATTTTTATAAAATATGCTAATGTTTCAGATCTTTGTTTTGCTGTTTGTCCTGAGAGAATTTCTTGTACTGTCCAAAAACTCACATGATTGAAACGTTTCGTGAATGCAACCACATTCGGTGCCATTATTAATTTATTTTTTTTACTCCATGCACAACTTGTTAATTCGTCCGGTTGTATATTACAGAAAATTGGAAAATCTAATAATGTTAATTGATTTGCAAAGTCTTCTGGTGCAATTTGTAATATATCGAAAATAGCACAACTATAATTTTTATTATAACTTAATTGTGAGGCATGATTTGGTAAACTTTGAGTTTTTATTTGAGCAGGTACTGTCAGAGAATTTCTGAAATACAAAAAAAAAACTACGATCAAGTAGGCTCTTCCCATACAAAAACTCATGTAAACAAGTCGTTACTATGGTAACAACTGTTTAAAGTGAACTCATACTGACCCATAATTGTAATAAGAATAGGGTGGTCCCGGCCCACTTGATATCGTCGGCGTCGAGATTTTCCTCGTCTTAATATCAAATTTATTACCATTACAGCCATTTGTTGTAATGGATTTTTGGTCACATTTGTTGCCCTAAAATAAATATGAAATTATTCCATTATTTATATTAAATTTAAGTGAAAAAAATTCACCGGAAATAACTTCAACAACATCGCTTTAACTAATCCAAACAAAATAAAATATGTAGGTAATTCCTTATCATTTTAATGTTATTTGCTTATGAAAATAAATAAATAATAAAAATGTTTTTTTACCTCAGATATTTTTAGTGTGGCAAGATTGTCTCCTGAAATATCGCGGGGTATTTCGGAATATCGCAACATTTTCATGTCATGGTCGAAATTTAATGTCTGAAATTAAAAAATTTATTGTTTTATTGTACAAAATTTTAACGAAAACTTACAAAAAACCATAACATTTTTACACAATTCTCGTTCTACATATATACAATTCAATTATCACACAATCAGTTACAAAAGACTTTGATTAAATAAATTATATTTGAAACTTACAAGGTGCAATAAAACAAAAATAATAAACACTAAAGACGACGTGCCTATTAACATAATCTATTTTTATTCCATTGTAAACAAATATTAAAATGATGATTATATAAAATACAAGAATTTTAATACGAATAAAAAATTTTTGTATTTATAAACATTTGGCTCTAAAACTTAACATATGAGTAGGTGATATTGTGTATATAATTAAATTATATTATAATATATAAAGTAATTAGAGCGTTTTATATGTTGGATTTCTAAAATAGACGAAACATGCAAACATTGTCTCCTTGGAGTGCATTTTTACATTGTTTGTATAACAATTGGTAGATATTAAAGTTACAAATTTCTATGAATTATAAAAAATCATTATATATTGACATAAAAATATTATTTATCTCCATTATACCTTTATTTATATATCAAAAACTTATACATTAAAGCGTTATAGGATAGGTATATTGTAAAAGATTATATTTTTGTCCAAACGGCGCCTCATCCAAGACGCTGTATTCAATTTCATACAAACAAACCAAATGGTTTCTATGGCAACAAAAACGGATTCTAATTATTATTATTAAAGGCCAACTTAATATTTTTTCATCCATTTTGACCGTGTACGATAATTGAAAATTTGCAACAACATTGAAAAGAAATAAAAAAAAAATAGAATTCAATTAGCATCATAATTTATTTCTAGACATGATTTAGAAAGTTTGAAACAAATATAATCTACATAATATAGAAAATTAAAATGTATGATTATTTTTAATTGCACGCGTAAAAAACATGTGAACTAGCAAACGTCAATTATTTATTACAAACGCATCATTTAATGTTAAACAACGATTTTTTTAACATAAACAATTTATAAATGACGACAAATGTCTCTGAAATGGCAACAATTGTTGCATCTGAAACACCTGTTCGTTACCGTTAAAAAACCAAGGGGGTATCAGGTAAAATGAAAAAAGAAATATCAACATTTGTTGAGCAGATGTTCTTCAGGTGGGTTTATGGTTATTTTTAGAGCGTAAACAAAAATCAAATTACAAAAGTATTACTAAATAAAGAGAAAATTTAATTAAATAATATAAAAATACGATGTTTTATGTAATTTTTATGGTGTTGTTAAAATATCAAGTAGACTAGGAAGAAATATAAACAAGTCGTGTTGCCATGGAAATCGTTCACCTTTGACACTGACACAAAAATTAATTAACAATAATATCGCACTCTTGGATTAATAACAATATTGTTTACATGAAAGCTTTAAAAGGAGTCCAGGAACCATACCTTTTTGTAACAGGATGTCATAATTCAGGATGTAATACATTACATGGTTCGTTTAATTGGTATAATAAATGAGTACATGGACATATTTAGTTGAATATTTCAGCTTTTAACTGTAATGGATATTTCTAACATATAAGAATAATTATAAAACCGCGACCGCATAATTTTTTCAAAAATTATTCAATTTTTTATGATTTATATATAACGGAGATGGTAATCAAGTTATTTGCTGAAGAATTTAAATAAACCCCTTATCAGCAAATTATTACAATAGAACGATTAGAATTCTATTTGGAAATTCTTTAGATAAAGAAAAATTCGTATTTAGCACAACTTTCTAGTACACCCAGTGGGCATAAACAGAAAAAAAATTATCAATAATAAAAATTTACAAGAAATTTACAACAATTTATTATGAATTGTAGAAAGTTTTAGATTTTTCTTAAAATGATATAAATTAATTTGTACTTACCCTTGTAAAAAGGCGCTTGTACTGAAAGTATGCCTGAAAAGCATCAGTTTTTCAGGAATTTAACTAACACTAATACACTTGATAGTATCATTAAAAATTCGTCGAAAAATATTTAATAAATGAAATTAGCACATGTACGTCTAATGGAATACTACAATTATCTATTAATTTGTTTGTAATGCAAGTATATACAGCTGCTTGTATGAATGTAAGATCAAAATAATATTTGACAGATGCAAATCAATGTTTTCAAACGCATGCGTTTTATAACAACACCCTGTATACTGTATACATGATAGGAGTATTATTTTTTAATCCTTTTATATCATTTAACGAAATCATAAAACAACTATAAATCCATTCCTTATTAATTATTATACATTTAATTGTTTTTAAATAATTATTTGAATACAAAATTTTAATTTTATTTATAGTACAATAATTTGTTATGCAACCAACACTACTGAGCTTTCAGCCAGCTTTTTCAGATAAAAGGAGGGAAATTTTATTTGAAATCAAAAGCTCAAATGTTAAAAATGATTTTACTATTTCCATGATTTTTACAAATTAAAAGTAAATTGTCTATTTCTGCTACATATTCTGTATTTAACTACTTTTTCTATATATTATACATGTTTCTCTATAGGTAATAATTAATTATATTCTCTAATCTAATTTTTTTGATAGATAATATATTTTATTATTAGTTATATCTGATATAAATAAGTGTTAACTGAATATAATATTTTTAATAATCCTTTAACAATCAATAGAATCAAGTACATAAAATTAGTTAATAAATTATATAATTTATATATTGATTAACACTAGCGTATATATTTTTATTAAATATGTGTGTATTTATTTATATTTTTTACATTTTAATTAGGTTTATAAAAAATATATATAGTATTTATCAACTGAATTATAGATAACTTAATTAATATAGGGACGAGTTTATGATAAAGTACATTTATATGTTCTTATAAGACCAACTTTTGAAATTATATAAAAGCAGGTCTTCAGTTTGCAGGTATACTCCTTTTTCCAATCAATATCAATTAAATTTTGATTGTAAAAAGAGCTTAAAGCGATTTTAGTGGTCAGCATAAATATTTTATATTGTATTTAAATAATTTCCTAAAAATATATTTATTTCAATGTAGGTGCTCCAACTATTCAGTCTTGAAGAAAAACTAGAATAAAAAAAGGTTGTTACTAAAATCAAAATATAATTATTCGTACAAGATATTAATTAAAACACTGTAATCAATGCCATAAAATAATTTATTTTGATTTTAGTAATTTATATATTATATATAAGTATACGTAATAATTTAAGCAAAATTTACAATTGTTTTTTTGTGTATTTTGGTGTATGAATTTTTAAATATAAATACATATTATATGTATATTTTGAAAATAAACAAAACGGAAACGATGATGGTAAAATTTCACATTTAATGTTTCAGTTTGTATTATATATATGTAATACGGAAGTAAGTATGGGATAGTTTTTATATATGTGTGTGTTTACTTTTAATAGACTTTTTTGCCCTTAAAATGTTTATTTCTTTTCATCTGATGCTGCTGGTGGTTTCACTTGTGGCGTTTGGGCTGGTGTTGGATCATCTTGGAATAAGGGATTTTTTACTTCCATCTCGCCAGTCTGCAATAAAAATATTATATATATTCGTATGTACCCATTGATTTATTTTCAACTAAATTTTTAAATATAGTCATAATTTTTTATTATTGAAATGTTTTAAAACCAATTTAAAAAATTACATTCTTTGCAGTTCGATTTGTTGACACGCGTTCAGTTTTTCGCATTTTTTTTTTCGAAAACGACTCATATAAGCAAAAAATTTCAACAGACATAAAAGGTTCCTTATTAAATTTCCCATTAAATAAGACTCTTTAAATAATTTATAATATGCTAAAATAAAAATGTACGTGCTTTTTACGTATTTGTAGTTCAAGAATCTGAAATTTGTACAGCAATAAACTAGTTTTGCTGTTTAATCAGTTAAATCTGTCCATTTTACCGTTCAAATATGTACATATATTCCTTTAACAAGTAGGAGTAATAAATTTTACTGTAATAAATTCTAAATCAATCTACAAAACGTTTTCCTTTGCACACAAAATAAACAGAAAACACATTCGAGTTCCTCAAAGTTTTCTATCCTTTTTCATCATTTATGATATCATTAATATAAAATTTGATGAACTAATTTAATCCTGGCGTTGTGCATTATTAATAAAACAGTTGTAATTTATTACATTAGAATTTTAAACGTTCAAGATGCTTATTTCAAAGTCACACATGGGGAAGCAGATATTCGATAACAGGAATGGATCAATCTCAATAAATCTTACAAGCGTATATTACTATCCATTGCACGCACACATTTTCCAAATGTTTCGTATATATAGGAAAACTGAAAGCCATTACAAACACACACACACACACACATGTACACATTTTACACAACTTTCCCCTGAAAAACCATCTCGTAAATCTTCTAAATAGAATTGACACGCTTTGTCTGTCTGGTTATTTGTAAAAAAAAGTAGGAAGGAATTAATATGTGCTTACAGGCGCCAAACCAGGACATTCGTACACTGTATAATCGCCTTCTTCATTCTCTTCATCACTATCTGCCTCCGATACGGATCCATGCCGTTCACCAACAGTGGCTCTACTAAAATAGAACGAAATTAATAGCAATTAATAACTGTTTTGTTGATTTAATACTTTTCCATTGCGAGAATTTGCTGTTTTTGATGCTGATAATGGTACATTTGAGCGGATTGAGCTAAACGTCGATCACCAGATGGTGATAAGTCCTTGTTTGGACCAGTTACACCATAAGCTGGATATTCCACATCCGATGCATTCTTTACATGCTTTTGCAAACTGGAAATTAATTAAATTCAATGGCATATTTCCTTTTTCGGAATGTAATATTAGAAATTCACTTGATCATACTTTTATGAAGAATTGACAAGAAATTAAATTAAACAGTTAATATAACTGTAATTGTTAAACACTTAGAATGCAACTAAAATTGTAATAAAACTGTTTGTATGAAATTCTCAATAAATCAATTAAGATTACCGAGAAAAAAGCAATGATTTAAATGTTTCACTTTGATGTTTTCACAAATAATTTATGAATAATTCAATAAAAATATTGATTTATCGAATTTTATAACAAAAATTAAAATTGTTTTTTTTTTTCAAACAAACCAAAATATAAAACCACAAATAAGCAAAATACATACATATATATCTATTTTAACTTTGAAATTAGTTTGAAAACTAAAATAATAAACAACTTGTTCAATTAATATTAAAGCACAAGGAAGTTTTTGGCGACAAATTTGCTTTTACTTAAATTAAATCGTCACACGATTTCAGAACATAAACTAATTTCGAAACTTAATTTTATATTATTTATTCCAAATATAGGTATGTATAATTAACGAGCTTACAAATCTTGTGTCATGTGATATAATCCACTTTTCATGCAATTCAAAAAATCAACCACATTTTGATACATATATAATGGATTGTTTTTAATATTACGCTGAAATTGAATTGTTTGACAACGGCTGATCCCATCAGCTTTCGCGGCACAACTGATATTATATACCACCTGAAAACTAACCACGCAATGGGGAAAATGGGAAAACTTATTGTCACTGTGTGACGGGCAAAACACATACACGATTTTCTTTAGATCATCCCTGTTTCTTTATATTTTAGTTTTGAATGTACGATGTACGTGAAAATTATTCTTATACAAAATGGACCCATATACATATGTACATATATAATGTTTATAGGTATGTATGTATATTATATATGGGTAGGTACATGTCAAGGGATTTGAATCGAAAAAGCGATTTTCAGTCCACTCACACTGAATGTGAGTTTTGTGGAAAATTTGTCAGGCAAACAGTCCTTTGAATATCAATAAACTTGGAACGTTTTCTGTAAAGACATTTCAAATGCAAAAAAATGGTACTCGATTTCCATTTTTTTTTATATATTATCGTTTATCGTAACACTTTTGTGGTAAATGGGTAGATAGTACAAGTTATGCTGTAGTACGAGGGAGTTTATAAATAATTTATTGCGCACTTATTCGAAATGAAATTGTCAAAAATAAATTTGTAAATACATATATTTAAATTATGTACTTAGACATACATATGTACATATGTATATGGTAAAATAAAGTTTATCGCTTTTAAGTTGTGTTTCGCGTGTCGTTTTCCTTTTATTAAAAACGTTTATCAAATATAACGATCTTTTTGTTGTTATTGTATTTGTACCTACAACTTGTTATTTATGATAAATTATTTATAAGCGAATGTTTTCCGCTTTTCTATATATTTACATACGTTTAAGTGCTTTAGTTCATTTTTTTAAACGAGCGCATTCGCCAAAAATTGAACAATTATTAATTAATGGTCATTGTTTTCAGTTATTAATTAGGTATAATTAAGGTAAACTATATTGATAACCAGTCATTAATATGCGTATTTAATGTTTTTTGTAAAAATTTAATGTGAAATGAAAAAAAACAAACATTATTTATTTACCTAAAATTTTTAAGTGCTACAATTTTGGTGGATGCGCTAGTTGAAAATTTTAACAAAACTCTCTTAATACTTTTATAATCTTAGGTAAATTTATTGAAATAAGTATTCAGCGTTTTAATACCACCTCTAACATTTCTATATATATAAAACAATAAAATAATGCTTCAATTATTTTGGTATTAACACCATTTTCCTCTTAATAAAATTTCATTATTTTTTTTATTTATACTTAATTCATTATTTTCGGCTTAAAATTTATTATTAAACGAGAATTTATATATTTATAGCTTACCGAAAGCCTCGTGCCTGGTTTTGACAGAAAACAATAACAAAACAACATAATAATCGCATTATTAATAGAATATTTCAATTACTCAATTTTTACTGAATTTATTGTATTTTTTTATATTAAAAATTTAAAATTATACTGTTGAACTAATTGATATTAAACACAGTTAAAAGCTTTTCCATTGTTTTTCAACACAATAATAATGTGTATCCACAATTATTTCAAAATTCACATTGTTTTTCACTTATTAAAATTTTGGTGTATTCGCCAGTAAAAATTATTGAATATTATTGTGAAAATCTGTTTTTAATTAATATAAATACAACAGTATTTATTATTTAATGAATATAAAGCATATTTCAAACAAGTTTAATGCATTTATAGACAAACAATATTAAAACAATACCATAATTAAAATTAAATTATTATTTAATTTTTGATGAATACATGCAACTCTATTTCAATAAATAAATGAAAATATTTGGTAAAATTTATATCCTTTTTTTGTAATAAACGATTTCATATACCAATTATTTGGATATAGATATGATTTATCAATTTTTCCATTTTTGGTGCATTTGGCATAAATTTTATTAAAAAATTACCACTGTTTTAATTAAATTCATTCACAGACGTGAACTTTTTGTATTAATTAATAATAATTTCCCGAATATTAATCCATTTTAAACCTTTTATTCTAGCATTACAATATATAATTAATCAAAATTATTTGGGAAAAAAATTTTAAGGAAAAATACCCTGATCAGTTAAATACCATTAATTAGATAATATGACGTAATGTATGTAATGTTTGTGAATGCGCACAATTCAAGTGGTTTATCATTATCAATCATTTTATCAGCCAGTAACCTTGTTCGTGTTTTGATTTTATTATGTGTTTGTGTCAAAGTTAAGTTGAATTACTGAATATAAAATGGAATTCAACACAAACGGTATGGAAAAAAAAATGATTTTTTCCTAATATAAATTCTAGTCGATTAACTTTCAATAATAAGTAATGGTTTTTTACAGAACATCAACATTTACGATACAATCCATTGAAAGGTGAATGGATTCTAGTGTCACCGCATCGGGCATTACGTCCCTGGAGTGGACAAGTTGAAAAGACATCCGAACAAACGGTGCCCCGTTACGATCCGACCAACCCCTTGTGTCCGGGGGTGACACGCGCCTCGGGACTAGTAACGCCCGATTACAAGTCAACGTACGTTTTTACAAATGATTTCCCAGCTTTGCTAGAAGATGGACCCGAAGCATCCCCATCTGACGATCCATTGTTCCAGACGAGAACCGCAAAGGGCACTTGTAAGGTAATGTGTTACCACCCCCATTCGGATGTTTATTTAACTAGTTTGAAAATCGACGATGTGGTCGCTATAATTGATGAATGGATGAAACAAACCAAAGAATTGGGCAAAAAATACAAATGGGTGCAACTGTTTGAGAATCGTGGCGCCATGATGGGCTGTTCAAATCCACATCCTCATTGTCAAATTTGGGCATCATCGTTTCTACCAAACGAACCATATTTGAAAGATTTACACCAATTGGAATATTTTAAAAAATTTGGCAAACCATTATTACAAGACTATTTGCAAAAAGAATTGAAAAAACGAGAAAGAATCGTATGGGACAATAACGATTGGGCCATTGTGGTGCCATATTGGGCATTATGGCCATTCGAAACAATGATTTTACCAAAACAACAAATCCAACGTTTCACCGATTTAAATCAACAACAAAAACTTTCATTGGCTGAAACATTACAAATTCTTGTTGCAAAATATGACAATTTATTTAAATGCAATTTTCCATATTCGATGGGATGGCATGGTGCTCCAACTGGGCCTGATACAAATGAAAATCAACCACATTGGACGTTTCACGCCTGCTATTTTCCACCATTATTACGTTCGGCAACTGTTAAAAAATTTATGGTCGGTTACGAACTATTGGCACAGGCCCAAAGAGATTTAACACCGGAAAAAGCTGCTGACATGTTAAGACAACAATGCGATAAGAGATTTTCGTAAATTTTGTACAAAATGTAGACTTTTTTTCCAAATACGACTATATAAGGTTTAATTGACTTTCTTTGGTGACTTACTTGTACCATCCAATTCCCACTGCAATTAATCCAACTGTTGCTGCTGCACTAATTCCAGCAACGACAGCAATTATATATACACCAGCCGAATCCACATTCGATAAAGATGGCTTCAATGGTACCACATCCACTGATGGGCCATCACGTGGTTGTCCATCTGATCTTTCGGTGTTTTGAATTGTTGCATGCTGATGGTCACTGCGTTGTGTTATATGCAAAAGTTTCGGATTAGCGACGTTTTTTATTGTTGTTGGTGGAAGAATCACGTTCATTGCTAAAATAGAACCTTGAAATTAGCACGCAAGGTATAACATTCTGCCGAATATTTTTTCGTAAATCAATAAAACGTGTACGTGATTAATCCCATATTAAAAGTCGTGGTATAAGAATTTTGGCTCGAGATGGTAGATTATGGGAATAGGGGCCAAAAGCTCAGATTTTTGTTTGGTTTTGCTTGACAAATGTTTCTTTACAACTTTTTTCAAAATTGATTTTCTAACTTTTTGAACAATCGGATTTGAAAAATTTACAAAATAAGTAAAATTCACCTCGATTTTCTTTATGTACAGTCGTTTGTGGTTCATAAAATCTTGGATCTGATGGTATATACCCAAATTCAGTCGGATCACTCTCAACAACATCAAACAACGTTGATTCTTCTTCAGGAATCTCCCGATCCTCCGCACGTGTTTCATCTTCTACTACATAATTATTTTCTACATTTTCATCTTCATTAAAACTAAAATCTTCTGGATCCTGTTGAAACCTTTCAGTCCCATAAAACTCATCATATCTGGGTCTATTATTATTGTTGTTGTGTTGTTTAGTTTGTATTCTATTGTTCAACAATTGTTGAAATAGATCCCATGTTTTTGGTGACATGAAATGGTTGTATTCTCTATTATCTTGACGTTCATCCACTTCACTATCATCGTAATCGTTTCGTATATATTGTTTTGGCCAAATTCTGTAACCATTCGAATACAATTGATCGTTATCTTCATCCAGCTGGGCATCTGCTTGGTTCAAATTGAAACCTATTGAGAATTGATTCAATTTTAGGATTGATTGTATAAAACTATTATTTTTAGTTTTTCAAGTGGTGCTATTATTGAACATTTGCTTCAAATACAAGACATAAAACAGCATAAATTAAAATAATGCAGGTTGAATGAACGTTAATGGATTAAAATGCGCGCCATATGAATTAAAAACGACAAAATCATTATAAAATGAATATTTTAACGTACCTGGATAAATTTCCAAATTGCCATTTATACAAACACTACATGCTATGACAATGACAATACATGAAAAAGTGTATTTCATATTGCAATAATCGTGTCTCACTCCATATGGTTTCATAGGGATGCCATTTTTCAAACTGAAGATCAATAAAATTGTATGAAAATACTGTATACTATTGGGCGGCACTCACTACGTCACGTATAAGATGGAAAATGTTTGAACGTTTTCCGTTCACAGACGCTTTTCATTGACTACTGAATGTAGCGACGTCGACGTCGACGCTGTAAACTGTATACAAAAAAATATTACAATTCTTTTACCAACTACTTTAATAAATTTCTGTTACTCATGCGTACAATTTTCGTTCTACATTTGATAAATTGTTAAAAAAATATAATTATTGCTGATAAGCAATTTGCCAAACGGAAACTTGTATAATGTTAAAAATTAAAACCACACAATCAATTTTTTGGTATATTTATTTTTATAAATAAAATAAAATTTATAAAATAATATAACACAAACTTTTGCAACAAATTTTTTTCAACAAACATCCATATCATCTGTGGATTCACCTTCCATTAATGTTGGCCTTTGTGGCTCGTTTTTGTTTTTACCTTTCTTTTTCCGACGATTCACAACACCATTTTCTTCATCCATCATTCGTACAATCAACATTTGATCTGACGTATCTAATGGTGCTACAGAAATATCACGAACTGCACGAAATTTACCACAATTATTTAAATGCTCATTTTCTAAACGGAAAAAATTCCAAACAAATCTACGGAAGACTTCTAATGGGGCCAAAACATTAACTACGGAATTTTCTAATAGGTATCCAAATTCTGTTAATGATATCAAAAATGCCCACGCAAATCGCAAGATGAAATCTTCAACTATTCCAAAATAGTAAAACCACTGAAAAAAAATTTTGAAAAAATGGTGTAATCATTATCGTTCAGAACTAACCGTTTGCGAGTAAACGATCTCTTCTCGAAGGAATTTATTATCGCCAGCTTTTGCATCAAATAAACCCCAATCCAATTTTATATCCCAAGTGTACGCGTAACATGAACTAATTAGGGACGATGTTATCCATAAATAGAAAAAGGGATTATCGGCCACGCTGGAATTTTCTAAACAGCATTTTATATTTAAAGAAAATTACTTAATTCGAAATTTACCCGAATAAAGTTTATTCATCGTTGAAAATATAATAACAAAAAACGTTGTCGAATATTTTACAGCGTTTATAATATGTGGAAATGTTTCTTTTGTATCACGATAACGACGAAGACATTGAGCAAATCTTAACCAGGCTGGAATGCATGCCATTACTGCTCTAAGCACCAAATGGTTTTCAATACAATAATTTGCGTCTAAAAATTTTGAATTTTTAAACAGTTTTTTCACTTTGTCAAATTTTACCTCTCGCTTCGAAAAAATTGGGATTCGTTAAATAAAAACAAATATAATACTGTAAATCAGTGAATAAAGTTACTAAACTGTTCAATTGATCAGCTACCCAAAAATCGGCGAAATTTACGTAGAAAAACGGCGCCATTAGAGCTTTTCCCAATATTCTTAGAGCCCAAAAGCGCGCTTCATACCGAAACGTTTTCGTCGGATTTAAAATAAATGCCAACATAAGAATGTTTAAAATGATTGGATTAACATATGGCGGTATATTTAATTCTTCGCTGTAAAGAAATGCTAAAACAGAAATGGACCAAATAACACCGAAAATGGCTGCGATTTCGATAACGTGCTGCTCGCTTAGATGATTTCTTGGATCCATTTCAAAGATGAGCACATGATTGACGCCCGAGGATCGCCATCCGTATATGTTGATGCCCCACAAGAAGAGGAACTCGATTATAAGAAATGGACCGCGATATAATCGTGTCACAATTCTCCAATCGTCGCCTTTGTAATGAAATATTGCTGAAATTTTTTTACATTATTTTCGAATTCGATCCAAAATTGATCTTTTTTGCACCAGATAGAATTACAGCTATTATTAGGACGATTAAAGAACCGGAAAAGAGCCCCACTTTGAATGTGGTCCATGGACTTTGTTGTTCACCCAATGGTGGCACCCTCAACCTCTTCATTGCTCGCTGTCGATCGCCCCCTTCTAAATCCTGTGTAAAAGTTGCTTCGGTTTCACGTATCAGTCGGTCTATGTCTTTGTTGACGTAAAAATGCGAGCTTTCCACGTGTTTTATACGCCATTTGGCACCCACGTCCACATTTAACAACTAACAAACCAAAAAACCTATTGTTAAAAATGTATAATTCATTCGAAAAAAGTTTAATTTACTTTATCATGTTTTTTTAAAATCTTCCTAAAACCGGTGAAATTCAAATTTTGATAGTTTTGCAACAAAATTAAACTTAAATAAAATTCACTAAATGCCAATTTGATGTCCTGCATCTTACGTGCTGGTACATTTGTATTCTTGCGGAGGAGATTGTTTTTTATTGATCTTTTCTTGTTTGATTTTCCACTAAATTCTGCGTCTTGTGTTTCGCTTAAATCGCTTTTTAAATTTGCATATTTACGTGTTGCCTCTGCCAATTTTTCTATAAGATTAACATCGTTCTATGATGATAGTTTCTATTTCCAGTAAGTTCAACTAACTTTTATACCTGAATAAAATGTATTTATTTTCGTCAATTCCTTATCACAGTAACTGAAAAATTGTTCATCGAATTTAGCAAAGTATCGTGTAAGTATTTCCGGTTCCACAAGCTCTGCGGATGGTGCCTGTTCTACGGCGGCATACAGCATTGCTTTCATCTCCTAAATTAAATATTTTAATATATAATTTTGAAATTAACGAGTTAAAATTATAACATGAAAGTGTTACCTCGTAATGTATGTACTGTTTTCGCCATTCTGGTGTTATATGAGCTATAAGATGTTCTGCAAATTTCATATTCTATTATTTTTATTAAAAGTTTGTACTATTATTGCCGAATTAAATACTATTTCGTTTCTATTGCCATTATTTTTGTATGTATGAACTAATGAACATCGACGTCAGGCGTCTGCTGCTTGACGTCGATATTTACGTTTTTGCGTCGATTTTCGCTATGCGCATATATATTCATGAGGAAATGAATTCATTTTTATTATTAAATAACCGCAATAAAATAAATAGAACGAATAAATTACGAAATTACATGGAAAATAAATTCAAAATGAGGACTCCGCGAAAATTTGAATAGCTAGTTTCTATTCTAGATAACTATTTTAACGGCTTCAAATCGTAACCTAATTTTTTAACCTACGAGTAATTTCTTGTTATTATTTTTAATTTAAAATGTTTTGTAATAAATGTAGACCTGTTTTCAAACATTTTGTTAATAAATCAGTACGTAAGAGGTAAATTCCTTTTGTAAGTAAATTGTTTTAATTATTTTTTTATGCAGTATTCCGTAAAAGTTCGACCCAAAGTGGAAGCTGATGTAGAAGTCCTAGGAAATATAAATAATCAAATTTATAAGCCTCGACAGCATCCTGGAATTATAAAACCAAGGCTGGTTAAAGTGCCTGAACAGTTTTTAAAGAGTGTCAAAAAAATCGTTGAAGGTTTTTAGTTAATTTTGTTAAAATTGTTCAAGACCACCATTTGTTTTTTAGATAACTCTGTTAAAAGAATTCTCACTGATAGCAAAAAGTTGGCCCGCATTTTACAATGCCGACACCCTCCTATTGAAGCTGATAAATTAAAAGAAACTCAGCAAAATGTTATTGATCGTGTAAAAAGTCAAATCAAAGAAGAACCACAAACAGAGACTGAAGAACAAAAATACAAACAGAAATTGCAAAATAAAGTCAATAACATTCTATTAAAGACTATTTATAACTGGAAACCTATTAAATATGACACACATAATAGTTTAGTATATTTGTTTGCCCGTTTTGCAGCGGAATATTCAGTATTGACCAAAATATTCTCAGAAATAGCCTCAAGAGATCCTCAGTTTCAACCTAGATCTTTGTTTGACTTTGGATCTGGTGTTGGATCGGTATCTTGGGCTTCGAAAAACTACTGGACAAATATATTTGAATATTTTAATGTTGATTCTTCACGCGATATGAACGATTTAGCAGAAGTTTTACTGAAAGGTGGAAAAAATAATTCTGAACCTTTGAAAGGGGTGTTTTATAGACAATTTCTGCCCGCTTCAAATGTAGTTGTTGTAAAATTCTCATTTTCTCCAAGTAAAATGATTGTTTTTAGACTAATTACGACTTGGTTGTGGCTGCATATTCAATGTTCGAATTACCATCTTTACAGACTCGATTAGAAACTATTTTAAATTTGTGGAATAAAACTTCTGGTTATTTAGTAGTTGTTGAACATGGAACAAATGCTGGATTTAAGATTATCAATGAAATTCGTGATTTTATTTTACAATTAAACAGCGATTGTCACGTTTTCAGCCCTGTAATATAATTAATTTATAAACTAATTAAAAAACTAATTTTTTATAATGCATTTCAGTGCTCCCATGATGATCTCTGCCCCAGATTCGTTTCCGAAGATGGCACACCATGTAATTTTGAAGTTAATCATTATACTTTACCAATTGCTGAAAATTCAACAATTTTACAAGAACGATACTCATACGTGGTGATCAAAAGAGGTAAAAGAAATGAACTTGAAGGGCCAGCATGGCCTAGAATAGTTCGTCCAACTTTAGTAAGATCAAAACATACAATTTGTCGACTTTGTACATACGAAGGACAGCTGCAAGAAGTGATTTTCACAGCCAAAAAGCATGGAAAGTAAGTATTATTTATTTTATTTTGGATAAACTAATTCTTTAAACGGTACCAATTAAATAGGGAGTGTTACCATTGCGCTAGGGCTTCAAAATGGGGCGATTTAGTACCAATAAAATTAAATCCTAATGAAAGTTTGTGACTATTATTAAAATAAAACACTTTTTAATTATGTTTAATATGTTTTTATTAACAACAACAAACTGAATCGTCAAATGCAGAGTTGAGTAGAACTTTTAACTTATTTAGGCCATTATCATTGGCGGCATACCATGGTAGACTTTCAGCACGCTTCACCCAAGCGTATAACTTCGGGTAAACATTTTCATCCATTGGTACAATCAAATTTAATGATGTTATTGATGGTAAAAGACTTAAATCGGCAATTGATAATGATTTTCCAGCTATCCAGGAATCGTTATCGATTAAAATACCATCAATCACTTTGTACACGTCCTTAATACAGTTGATGCTCTCTTTCCAATCTGGTTTGTGTGTTTTGTTTAAAATAGGGTTCTAGAAATAATAATTTTAACCGTTTGTAACTTTAAAAGGTATTGAAACATACTAAAATTTTGCGGACAAATATCGATACGATAGAAGATTCATAATGTAAAAGTTGGTCAATTTCGGCACGTTTTTGTACATCTCTTGGATACAAACTGTCATCCTCACCATATTTTCCAACTAAATAAGCGATTATTGCATGACTATCCCATATTACGAAGCCACTATCTTCTAAAATGGGCACCGTATGCTGTGGGTTTAACTATCAATGCAGAAATTATTAAAATAAATTTTATCGGATGCAAAATCTTGTTGTCATTGTTTTTGTATAAGTTGTATTTGCGTAAAAAGTGTTTATAAATAAATGTTTTAGCCTTTTCATTGTTTATATAACTTATTTTGAATATTGATTTATTTATTTAGGTCATTTGAGGTGAATATTTCATTTGTTAATTCGTATATTTCAAATGGCGCATTCGCCATTTTTTCAATGTTAAATTTTCATTTTCTCTTATCAATTCGATAATTATTGCACATTCTATCAATAATATTGTACAAAGATATTTGTTTAACAATTTTCTATTAAAAATAACATAGTAAAGTAATTATATTACAAATATTTTTTATTCTAAGTATTGCCGATATTTAAAATTTTGGTAGATCCGTCAATAAAAATTTAACTATATAGTAAAATTATTGCATAATTCAATAATTATATTTAGTTAAAGCGTACCTTAAGAAATTTAGGTGTTAAATGTTCTTTGTTGCAAAAATCAACTTCTTTTAATTCCAATGTAACTTTAAGTATACGAGCTGTTAATAACACAGCCCTAACTGGTGGACAAATTTCACTCATGTACAGTTTAGGAGCCATAATTTTATACTAAATAAGCTCTTAAGTTTTATATTATTAATATTCATAAATATTTTAATAATTTTTATCAGTGTTACTAAAATTATTTATATATAGTGTCAGATGTTAATTGTATCAATTATCAACATATTGCATGATCATTCTTCTAATTGTTTCTGATAATAGGAACATTAAATAACGAATGAATATTTAATATTTAATATTTATGTTTAATTTTATCAAATATATTTTTTATTATTCGTATCAATTACATTTATTTCATCAACGATGTAACAAAAGTGCCAAATTCTTTTAATCCTTGTACATGTACATTATAAAAGCTTAATTGTTCAGCTTGTTTTATCCATTTGATAATATTCGGAAATTGTTTTTCATCAATTTGTACAAAATAATCCATTGAAGTTATTGAAGAAAGTAAACTAAAATCTGCAATTGTAACTGAGTCACCAGCAACCCATTTACGACCATTTAAAAATGCTTCCAGAAATCCATAAGCTTCTAAAATATTTTTACGGTCTTGTTCGTTTAACGATTTCTTTCCTTGATATAAAAATCCGCGCTAAAATTACACATTTGTAATTTATACATAATTTTTTATATATTTTCACTTACCACAATTGTTCTTATAAGACTGAAAACTACTCCACTTTCAAAATGCAATCGTTGGTCCACAATTGCTCTTGCAGCAAAATCTTTTGGATACAATTCATCAGTTTTACCATATTTTCTAACTAGATAAGCGATAATCGCGTGACTGTCCCATATAATAATACCATTATCGTCTAATAGTGGGATTGTATGTTGTGGATTTAACTAGATATTAAACGTAACTAGTAACGACTAACGACTCACAAAGTAAAAATATGACATTGAAATTGTTTACCTTTACAAATTCCGGCTTTAACTGTTCCTGTTTAACTAAATCAACATTTTTTAATTCCAATTGTAATCCTAAAGCTGCAGCTGTTAATTGAACAGCTCTTGCAGGTGGACTTAATGGTGTCATATATAAAACGATTGGCATTTTTGAAAGTTTGATGTTCAATAGTTCGTCACACAAGGAAAATTAAAACGAAACTGATCAAAGGATTTAGTTGCTAGACGGTTTTATATTACGTTATGTACATAAAACTTGTTTATCACATATGTATGCAGCAAATAACATTTAGAAAGTAAATATGTAAATTATCTAATATACTAAATAAATACTGTAAATGAATTATCTGGTACTCGTAGAGGAATACTCCATTGTGATTAAGTGTAATACAATTGTTCTTGTTAAGGAATTGTTTATTAATAATTAGAATACACGTCACATTAATTGTGAAATCAATTTTATTATTTTATCTTTTAAGAGACAAAAAGGAAGTAAGTACTTCTTTAGCGATTTTTAATCCTGGCACATGTACATGATAATAAGGCAATTGCTCAGCTTGTTTAAGCCAACGAATAATGTTTGGAAATTGTTTTGCGTCAATTTTAACAAAATTATCCAGTGATGTTATTGAAGGAATCAAACTGAAGTCTGCAATTGTAACAGAGTCGCCAGCAACCCATTTATTGCCGTTTAAAAATTTCTCTAAGAACTGGTAGCCTTCTAGAATACTGTTGATGTCTTCTTCGGTTAAAGCCTTTTTACCTTGGTATTTAAATCCAACCTAATGAATTAGAATTTTTAGAAAATTTATCGAAAAATCTTGTCAACTTACAATAATTCTTCTTAAATTAGCAAATATGACTCCACTTTCAAAATGCATTCGTTGATCCACTACAGCCCTTTTAACAAAATCTTTTGGATACAATTCATCAGTTTTACCATATTTTCTAACTAGATAAGCCATAATCGCATGACTGTCCCATATAATAATGCCATTATCGTCTAGAACTGGAATTGTGTGTTGAGGATTCATCTATAACATATACATATACGAAAAAATGTATATAGAAAAGAAATAAATTATGTGATTTGTTTACCTTAATGAATTCTGGTTTTAAAGTTTCTCGTTTCGTTAAATCAACGTTCCTTAATTCTAATTTCAAATTTAGTGCTTCAGCTGCTAATAAAACCGCCCTTACAGGCATACTATAATGGGTCATATATAAAATTAACGTCATTTTTGTTAAAGTTGATCTTTACAGAAAAAAATCTGAAATAACACTGATAAGGGTGCGAGCTTATGATTCTTATTATGTTCGTATAAATATTTTTTAACTGATTTAAAATTAAATGACGCAGGATAAACGAATTGTAGCACGATTCTTCCATATAAAAGTACCAATTTCGTCCAATAAGATACCAATAAAGCATAATGTGATTATTTTGAATTGCTTTTTATTCAAGAAATTTTCGTTTTGTTAAACATGATTGAATCATTAATAATTAATATTAAGTAAGTTGTTTTTGTTTTTAAACAAAATTTTATCAAATTATGGCTTAATCTAACATGATAAAATTAAATTAAACAAAAAAAAAATGATTAACAAATACTTTATTTAGTTAGTAACAATATGCATTTATATTTAATAAATCAATGATTTTAAAAACTCTCCATATTCCTTCAATCCAGGAACTTGAACTTCATAATAACTCAATTTCTCAGCTTGTTTTATCCATCGTAATATGTTTGGAAATTGTTTTTCATCGATTTTCACTAAATAATTCAATGATGTAATTGTTGGTAGTAAACTGAAATCGGCAATTGTTACTGAATCACCAGCAACCCATTTACTACCATTTAAAAATATTTCGAGATAATTATAGCCTTCTAAAAGACCATTTCGATCATCTTCACTGATTACTTTGCTACCAGAGAAGTATAATCTAAGCTAAAAATCTTGTAAATTAATTTCAGATGTTGAATGATTTGGGTTTATTTTATACCACAATGGTTCTTAGACTGAAAAAAATTACCCCATTTTCAAAATGTAATCTTTGATCCACCAAAGCACGTAAAGCGCATTCTTTTGGATATAATTGATCGTTGTTGGCGTATTTCCGGACTAAATATGCCATAATGGCGTGACTGTCACAAATAATAGTACCATCATCTTCTAATACTGGCACTGTATGTTGAGGATTTAACTATTTTCGACAAACACTTTGTTAATTGTTACGTAATACATACGTATTAAACGCTTACCATTAAAAATTCTGGTGTTAAATGTTGAGCTTTCCACAAATCGACAAGTTTCAACTCTAAATCGATGTTTAAAGCTTTCGCAGTTAACAAAACAGCCCTTACAGGTGGACTTAAAGGTGTCATATACAAGATCGGCATTTTTAAACAACGTACAAATATTCACTGCACATTACATTCAAACAATAAAATTAATAGCTTCCTTATTATGGTATTAACACGTGACTGAATTATAATTTATTATAGGAAAGAAAATACAGTTTAAAATCAAAAATCAATTTTATTTAATAATTAAGCATTAATAAAATGTTCAATAAGTTTCTTATGAGCTTCTAATCCAGATTTATTGACTTTGAAATAACTAACTTGTTCAGTTTGTTTTAACCATCGTACAATATTCGGAAAGTCTTTTTCTTCAATTTTCACCAAAAGATTAAGTGAAGTAACTGAAGGTAATAAACTAAAGTTGGCAATTGTAACTTGATCTCCAGCTACCCATTTTCCTTTAGATAAAAATGTGTCCAAATCTTTGTAAACTTCAAGAGCTATTTTGCGATCTTCTTCAGAGACTGTTTTGGCACCTTGGAAGTATATTTTTAGCTAAAAATTGTTTTTAATTAAATACTACAAGATAATAATGAAATGATTTTTTTACTGCAATAATGATTAAAGTATTATAAACTTTTCCTGTATCAAAATGCAATCGATGATCCACTAAAGCTCGTTTCGCATAATCTTCTGGGTAGAATTAATCGTTTTTACCATATTTTCTTGCTAGGTAGGCTATAATGGCATGACTATCATTCACAATAGTACCATTATCGTCCAAAACAGGTACAGTATGTTGTGGATTTAACTGCGAAATTATTATTAATAATTTTAATGAGTTAATTTAAAAACGAATATCAAAAATACCTTCAAAAATTCTGGTTTCATATGCCCTCCTTTGAACAAATCCACTTCTTTTAGCTCCAATTTAACACCTAAAGCTTCAGCTGTTATTTGTACAGCCCTCACAACCGGACTAGCCGGAGACATATACAAAATAGGCGACATTTTTGATGCCCATTAAAGATGGGCTAAACTAAAGCACCTTTTATATGTGCTGGTATATTTATCTAACATTATATGTATAAATGTATGTAATGGTGACTTCTTCTTTTTAATCAACTATGTATTATAGAAAATAACATTCTCATGTTTATTTTATACATTATGAGTATGTATTTGTTAGTTATTATAGCCTTGTAAATGACCAGTTAAAGAGTTAATATAAATTTTGGTTTTTGCAAATCAAGAAACTGTATATAGTGGTACAATACGTGAACAGTGTTTAAACTGAAAATTTAGTTATTTTCATAACATAGGATGGAAAGTGGCATTTTCCATTCAAGTGTGAATTGAGGAACTCGACGTACAGTGATTTCTTTTAATTTAATTTAATTCCTTTTAATTTCCCCCGATTTAATTTATTCATAATAACTGTTGTCCATTACAAGACGAATTTATTAAAATACAAGTCATGTTTTGTTGTGAAATTTTATGACTCAATTATTTCTTTTGACAAATATGTACATAGTATAACTTGTAATATTGTGCAATTCGTCAGTTTTACCATATTTTCTTACTAGATAAGACATATATGGTAATAGCATATGACTGTCCCATATAATATTATTATTATCTTTCAATAAAAATGTATATCTTCCTAATCCTATAGTACTCAAATTGTTTTTCTAAAACTTAAAAAAGTTTTTTACTTTAGATACTGCATTAACTAATCATAAGTTGTTTTTCAACAAAATTTTACCAAACTATAGTTTAATCTAAATGATAAAGTAAATAAAACAAAAATTTATGAAAACATATTTTATTTAGTAAAAAGCTCAACAAAATTATTTAATAAATCCATAATTTAAAAAAATTCTTTATATTCCATCTACGTGCGTTTGGAACTTGTACAGCTTTTACGTAAGAAAGTACAATTTAAAACTGGAAATCGATTTTATGGATAATGAAAAATTTAAGCAGATAATAAAGCTGTTAACATTTTTCTATGAGCTTCCAATCCAGGTTTGTTAGCATTAAAATAACTAACTTGTTCAGCTTGTTTCAACCAGCGTGTAATATTCGGAAAGTCTTTTTCTTGAATTTTCACCAAAATATTAAGTGAAGTAACAGAAGCTAACAAACTGAAGTCTGCAATTGTGACTTGATCGCCAGCCACCCATTTTCCATTAGATAAAAATATTTCCAAATATTTATAAACTTCAAGAGCTGCATTGCGGTCTTCTTCCGACACTGATTTGGCCCCTTTAAAGTATATTTTTACCTAAACATTGATTTTTATTTAATACTAAAGCATTATAGTTAAATGTCTTTATTTACCGCAATAGCAAATAAGATATTAAACACTTTTCCTGTATCAAAATGTAATCGATGATCGACTAAAGCTCGTTTAGCGTAGTCTTTTGGGTAGAAATCGTCGTTTTTTCCATATTTCCTTACTAAGTAGGGTAAAATGGCGTGACTATCGTTCACAATTGTACCATTATCGTCCAAAACTGGTACAGTATGTTGCGGATTTAACTACGACGAAATTATTAACAATCGTCATGAGCTAAAATGAAAAATACCTTCAAAAATTCTGGTTTTAATTGCTCTCCTTTGAACAAATCCACTTCTTTTAGCTCCAATTTAAGGCCCAAAGCTTCAGCTGCTATTAAAACAGACCTTACAGCCGGGCTAGCCGGATATACATACAAAATAAGCGGCATTATGAACACGAAAACACTTCCAAACTTGACTGAACCATTGTAAACATTTGTCGGTTTATTATATTTATAGAATTTTGTATGCGTGTAATACTGGTTCCCCTTTTATAATCAGCAATGAACAAAATAACATTGTCATGTTTTTTAAATATGTTATTGTAAGTGTTTTGTTGCTGCTTTTATGAGTATAGCCTTGAAAATAAAACACACAGTGTTGAATTAAGACAAATTATTTCAAACATTTATTTTTGCAAGCAAAGGAACTACAATAGGTGATTCAATGTTTAAACTGGAAAAGGCATTTTGCTTTTGAATTCGTCCAAACCAGCTTGATTGCATTCTTCAAAATATGGTAACTCTTTGACGCGTTGAAGCCATGCCGTAAGATGCGGAAAACGTTCTTCATCTACTGGAATAAATAATTCAACCGACACTAAAGTTGTACAAACACTCAAATCGGCTAAAGTTAAATTTTCTCCAACCATCCATTCATTTTCTCCGAGAAAAGCTTCCAGAAAACCGAATGCTTCTATCAATTTATCATTTGCTTCTTCAGGAACTTCAGATTCGCCCATAAATAACGGCAACTGTAAATTATTTTTCTAAATGAATTCGTTTTTAAATTTTATTTAACGCTTACAGCAGCATTTCTACATCTTTCATATAAAATGCCCGTCACAAAATGCAAACGTTGGTCAATAGTTGCGCGTTTTTGAAGATCGTCTTTCGGATACAAACTGTCCTCTTCACCGTACTTTTCTATAAGATAGCCAGCGATTGCGTGACTCTCCCACAATATGAAATCATCGTCCACTAGAATGGGAACTGTATGTTGAGGATTCAACTGTGAACATTTTTGATTGGTTTATATTAGAATCTAATTAAGAATTAATAAGGCAAACCTCGAGCATTTCAGGTGTTTTCAGTTGCTCTTTCTCCACTTCTTCAATTTCTAGTTCCAAGTTAATCGCTTTGGCTACCATTAAAACGGTTCGACAAGGTGGACTCATATACATAAGATAGATTTTTGGTGCCATTTTTTACTATTAGAATGTTATTAAGCCAACACCTAAGCAATAACTGTTTCAAAACTGCTTTTCTATTGATTCGTTATTCTTAGAATTACAACAAAATACATGTTTCAATCAATAGATTCGCGTGTGTGTATTAAAAATGTTCTATTGAAATTTTTACGAATAATTACTATCGATTTTATGAAATAAAACAAATGTTTAATAAAATAAAAAATTTATTCGAAAAATCAACAAATCTAGTGCTTTTTTATGAAATACGATCGTCCATTCGGGTTCATAATGCCTGTTTTTACAGGGGCTTCCAAACACCATTCATACCAGACCTTATCGTGAGATTCTGAACGCCAAAAACACACTTCTATGTTGCTGCCTTCCGCCACGTGTACGGGTTCCTATAAAAATCCTTTTATAAATATAAAACCATCTTATTTTATGCTAGAAAAAATACCATCAATGGAAAAACAATTGGGAACCAACTGACCATATTCGGTGTATGTGTTTCTGGATTTATACTTAAAGTCACACCTTTGTACAAAATTGTATCGAAAAATCCCGCAAAAGCAGTCAAAACACAAGCTTGTTTACTTTTAAATGTTAACTTTTTGTAACGTTCATTATTAATATTTTCCGACCAATTCGGATGTGAAAACGTAAACAATTGTTGGGGTGCATCAATTTGATAATAATTCGCTAAATGTACAACATATGGTGTTTCAAAACATGCTAATAAAGTTTTATCAACCAAACGATTGTTACGGATTTCATTAAAAATTTTTATACTTTGCAATGGGGCTAAATATGATGAATATGATACTGGAATTGAGAGTCCGTTTGGTTTCAAAAATCTTTGCGCACCATCTAAGCACTCTGGTGAAAGTTCGTTGTCACCAAAGGATCCTAAAAGTTCCGAAACTAAGATATCTGCCTTCTCTGGTGGCTGATAAGTTCTCATATCTTCATTTATAAGAACTACTTTATTGTTCCACTCAGTTTTAACGCGATCTATCAACGTATTAATAGCGTAGGGATTTTTTTCAACAGCATAAACTTTAACTTTGCGCTGTAATGTATATGCAACATTTAATACAGCTTGTACCAATGGGCCCCTACCAGCCCCAACAACCATTATAACTGGTATTTGGTCCGATTCTTGTGGAATATCTTGTAATGCTTTACAAATCGCCGACTGATATGTGTCGTACTTAATCTGATCCTTTTCGAACACCTCATAAATATTAGTTTCTAAATGTTCGCTCAATGGTTGTAGAGGATTTTGTAAGAAATCTTCACATCCTTGTACAAATTCCGACATTATATCATTTACGTACAGTTTCTTTCCCAGAAATGTTAAATATTTCATGTACATTGAAATATCACCCTCCGAATCGCATTTAATAATGTACTGTACATCGATGGCCATGAACTTTTTGATGATTTCTTGATGAAATTTGCTAAGAACTGGTTTTCCATATTGGTTGAGAATGAAAAATGATGAAGGGATTATTAATGCTTTAACAGGTTCGCCTATCCAACGTTCTACTTGACTTAAACTTGGAATGTGTTTAACATCTGGTAATTCTAAAACAACGCCTAGTTTTTTGTCGTAATTACAAAAAGTTCGAAAACTATTCCAATAATTCCATGTATCGATTTGTTCTTCGGTTTCATGGGGATGTACCATTGGAACGGTAATCCATATAGCTGAACAAAGTCCAGATACGATTTTGTCATACAAAATTCTGGCCAAATGAGTGTTGTTTGGTTTTGTTAATGATAAAAGAATTGCTGGAACGCTTAAATGGGATGCAAAGCCTAGTTCTTGAGTTAGAATAGCTTTGCCTTGGTCACGTACGCTTTGTATTTCGCTATCGACATCAACATTTGTCAACTCAGCTGAAAAATGAAGTCTTAAAAGGCGGGAATCGAACATTATCAAAAATTTACCAACGACAAGTCTACTCCATTCGTTGCTGGTTAATACACGATCAGTTCTTCCAATTGCTGGCGGATATTTACCACCAATTAGCTCTCGATAGTGATTTGGATGTGAAATTTGAGTTACAATAAAGTGATAACCCATTTCTAGGGCAGTATTGAGGGCCCCTTTTATCTGAGGTGGACAGCTAACATACAAACCAGCCGACATGCGTTTCTTTTTTTCAGTGTCCCCAGTTTCATCCATTTTTCAAAGAAATTACTTTATGAAATTATTTGCAATTTTAAAGAAAATATTAAAAAATCCGGTAATTGTGGGGTTATGTCAAGTTATGTCTGTCAACGTGAGTTTTATAGATTTCTGTTTTTCACTTTCCAGCAAAGCTTGACTTGTTTGCTCACAGATGTCTATTTATATTTTGAGGTTATATTGTTTATGTTTTAGAGAAAATTTGGGGAAAATAGACAAATATAATATGAATACTAATTGAAAATGGAAGAATTAAAGAAAACCTTGTATAAATCAGATTTAAATAAAATATGTCGTGTCTGTTTAAAACAGAAAGCCAGATTAGCACCGTTAGTTACAAATATCAAGGATGTTGCAAGTAACGAAGATTCTATGACTTTAATTGATATCTTATTAAAAATAACAATTAAACAAGTATGATCCACTTCTAAGCGTACATCAGACACTAACTTTCAATTATTGCAGGAAGATATCAACGAGCTACCACAAAATATGTGTTTCGAATGCATAGAATTACTTTTAACAGCTTTCAAATTTAAACAGAAATTCGATGAATCTACTTTATTATTAAAAGACTACTTAGCAAATCTTAATAAGAATGTTGAAGAAGAACGTGAAGTGAATGTGTTTGAATTAGATTTAAAATCGTTAAAAGAACACTTTTGGGGCAAAAATAAACGAAAAAAAAAACCTGAGACTCCGCAATTAATAGATCCTCCTAATAACATAAATCAAAAAGTAATCAAGCTTGAGGACAAGAAACCTAGTACTGAAACTACTTTAAACCAATGTCCAACTATTACTATTAAATTACCTGATAGCGAGTTACAGAAACCAGTCGTTACACCTAAAGTGTTGAAAAAGAATGCAAACGTACCAAATGAATCAAAATCTAAGAAAAACAAAAGTGCACGTTCTAAAAATAAAACTGTGGAAGACGAAATATCTGATGAAGAGGAAATTGCTTATGTTGAAGTTGCCCCAATTTTACATCAATGTCCAATTTGTACTGTTGAATTACGTGCTAGTGAATTACGAGAACATGCTCTTACACATAAAGCGTTAAAACACTACACAAACATACCCAATCATTTAAAACCGAAGAAGAATGCACATTATATTGCAAAGCGCCGTAATCCTAATGATCCGAGCTTTTATCAGCAACCAATAGTTAAACATTTGTGTCCTTACTGCAAAAAATCGTTTCCTGGGAACGAGTTTGGCCAACATTTAGACATACACCGTCATCAGACCGACGAGTTCAATTGCGATAAATGCGAAAGAGTGTTTCGAAAACTGAGAGATTTGAATATTCATCGACTGAAACATCTGGAAGAGTATCCATACAAGTGCGAGCATTGTGGAAAAGGTTTTGTAATAAAAAGAAATTACGATTGTCATATTTTAACACACACAAACGACGAATTACCGCACGAATGCCAATATTGTTTTAAACGGTTCTCAAATCCTGAACATTTAAAACGCCATCAATTTATCCATACTGAAACTGTTTCATATTCAGAAAAATATAAAGTTTGTAAATGTACACATTGTTTGAGGTCATTTAAGGACAAAACCGCAATGAAGAATCATAATTGTGTTCCAATTGCACAACAGCAATCAGGTCAGTCGCGTTTCACGTGCAAGAAATGCAACAAAGTGTTTAAATACTCCAGTGGACTATCGAATCACAATCGACTCGTCCATAAATTGAAGAATGTTAAAGTTTTATGTTCAGTTTGTGGAAGTTATGTGGCCAATATTTACAATCACATGTTTAGACATAGTGGTGAGAAGCCCTACGTTTGTAATCAATGCGATAAACGATTTAGCAGTAAACCACAATTAAAGCAGCATTTATTGGTACATTCAGGATTAAAACCGTTTGTGTGCAGCATTTGTGGGAAAACGTTTAATAATTTATATAATTTACAAGTACATGAACGAATGCATAAAGGCAATAAATGTCACATATGTCCAGTGTGTAATAAAGGATTCCTAGAGAAATCATATTTGAAGAAACACATAAAAGTTCATAATATTGTATAAATTTTGTATTAAATAATTTTCGATTAACCCCTGTATATTATTTTATCCTTTACAGTTTTCTGTAGTAGCTGTCAAAATGACTACAAACATTTTGGTTAGGTTTTTCAAAATTATTCTCAAATGTTCTAGATTTTTACCACTTTTTACGTTAATCGATGAAAATTTGTAGATCCTTGAATTTATTTATTAAGTTTTGTTTGTTATAAGTTGTTTTGTCAACAAATCGATTTGTTCTTGAAGTATAGTAAAGTTCTTAACAATGAGTTCTAACGATACAATCAAAGATGAAGAGGAAAAAATTAAATCAACAGCAATAGTAAAATATTCAATACCAAAACCAGCACAATTTATGCAATTACAATGTAATACAGACTTAAATTTACCACCATCGAATTGGTTGAGTAGTTCAGCCGAGTCTTATGGTTTGCAGCAGGTTTTGTACCATCCTAAAGGCTTTTCCAGGTATTGTAAAGCAGTTAACAAACATTGGTAGTTATTAATACCTATTTTATACAGCTTTCGAATGGCCCACATGTTCCCGGACTGCGTGGGAGAAGTGGACATCGTTTCTGATGCTGAGAATATTAAAAATTTGCTCAAACTACCATATTCTAAGGGCCACATCAGTATGATGGTACATCGCGTGGAAAATACACTTCTCTTAGATGATTTTGATATATATCGACATTTATTGCGAACTGCCGAAACCGATTGGGAATGGTTGAGGAAATTTTTTTACGAACACGTTAACGACAAAACTTACGAAGAAGATAAAAACTTGTATGTTAAAAATAGACGTAGGGAGGCTCTAAAACAGAAGAGTTTAGTTTCAAAATTCTTGTATCATAGTTTGTTGGTCGACAAAAGCGACGAAAATAGTCAAAATAGCGCGAAAAAAGACACCGAAGACGAATGTAATGATAATATTAATGGGCCGTTATTGCCAGAACCGTCTCCTAATGAAGAAGTCCCTGATTCCACTACATTCGATCACAAATTCAATCGCAACGTCGTATGGACTTTCGAAGACATTGAAATGCTAATAGGCACCGATATGCCCATTTTCGGAGGCGGAACTCACCCATGTATTTCGTTGCGTTTACGCGATATGACGAAACCAATAAATGTTTTAACTGGAATCGATTATTGGTTGGACAATTTAATGTCGAACGTACCAGAAGTCGTTATGTGTTACCATTTAAATGGTATTGTTCAAAAGTACGAATTAATTAAAACTGAAGACTTGCCACAATTGGACAATTCGAAATTTTCACCAAAACTAATACGTGACGTTGCACAGAATATTTTGTCGTTTTTAAAGTCGAATGCAACGAAAGCTGGACACACTTATTGGTTATTTAAGGGGAAAGATGAAGATGTGGTGAAATTGTATGACTTGACGTCTTTGTGCTCAGAAGAGGACGTCGAAACGGGTCAAAACCCTTTCACAATTCCGGTTGCAATGCTGTTATATCGTGTTGCTAGAAATATGAAACATTCGTCTGATCGTAAACAGCCAGGAACGATTAAAATGTTACTGAAAAATTGTTTGAAATTATTGCCAGAAGAAAAATATCCTGAAATTGTAACATCATCGCGTTATATGCTCGCTGATTTGTATATACCAGCTGGAACGAATCCAGAATCGCCTTTAATCGAACAAAAAGACTCAGATGAATCGGATGCTTTCTTCTACGATGTGGACGACGACGATGATGATAATGATAAAGATAATACGACGAAAGTGTTGGCATTAGATTTAAAACAAGTTCCGGTCACTGCCGATTATTATAAACCACCACCGCCGCCAATTAGTGGCAGTTTAGAAGAACGTTGTTTACAAGCAATTCAACACATTTTCGAAGGTTTAAAATGTTTAAAATATTTTCCTGAAACATCATCAACTACAACAAATACTGAACAGAAAAATAAGAAAGAAGATGATATTCCAATGGCAAAACCATTCGAACCAATTCCAATGCCTTACGAAACTTTAACACCACAAAATGATAGTAATCCGGGTGGTAAAAAGAAGAATCGTCGAAAGAAGAAGCAAGTAGTGGAGAAAAAAAATGATTTAAAATCAGAAACAACGGCTTTATTGTTGAAAAACAATAATGAAGCACAAAAATTGCCAACATGGCAATATGGACACGATATGAATAATATATCATGGAAAGATCATTTGAAAACCTTGTTGTATGAGAAAATTGTGTTGGTTTATGCGATTTTATCCGAACATTATTTTGTTCAAGGGATGTATGGGAGTAGTTTAAGGTGTATTGGTTTGTTAGCTAGGTAAGAATCTACACTTAAATGGTTTTGTATAAATTATAATGCATTTTCTTATTTCAGATGCCAGTTAATAATGAATAAACTCCTTTACATTTCAAACACATTACGTGAAAATTGCCTTTTAGGACGTGCAGGCGATTGTTGCATAATGATGGTCCAAAATTGGACGAACGTAGAAGAATATCGTAAACAATTTGAAACACACACAGATGAAGATCTAAAAATGATGGACCAATTAATAATTGATGAACAAGAAAATGGTATAACAATTGGTGATTGTAGTATAAAATGTGTTTTTCTTTACGATATACGAACAGTTGAACAAATGCTAATGAAAGGCATCGAATGTTATGAACAAGCATTAAATATATCGAAGACTGACAATATTTTACGTCGTTTGGCGAATAATTTAAATGAATTAGCATCGTATTATTTGAGTCGTGCAAGACAGGCTAAAACTAATGATGCTGTAGCGGAATCTTGTAGACAAGCTGAACCGTATTTGGTGCGTAGTTTGGAAATTTTCGAACAAGTTAAAGATGATGCTAATATAGCACTAATTCACGCTAATATGGGACACTTGAATCGTTTATTAGCACATGCTTCAAGGCCAGAAGAACGTGGTCAATTGACTAATAATGAAAAAGTATATTATAATAAAGCTTTATTGCATTATAAAAAAGCTTTACAAGTTTTGGGTGAACGAAAACATTGTACGAGTATTTGGGATATTGTTAATTGGGAATTATCAACTGCCTTGTTCAATATGGGTACAATTTTACAAGACAATCCATCAGATACTTTAAGTACAAATGAAGCAGAGAAAGAAGTTATTGAAATGCTGTTAAAAGCATTACAGTATTGCGATTTGGATGAAAGGAATCCAAAATTTCCTTTGTATCAGTATAGGGCGGCGGTAATTCATTATAGAATTGGATCTTTATATCATAAACGGGTTTTAGAGACACTTAATGATAGAAAAAACATTATACAATTAGCTAAAATTAATTATGAGAAATCTGCAAAGTTGTATTTTGCTTCAGCGGATGCTATTAATTATTTAACAGTGCAAATGCAACGTTTTGCATTATCAGAACATTTAGCAGAGTCCACGAACGTTGTTAATATAAAAATAAAACACTTACAACAATGTTTGGATGTTGTAATGGAAATTAACGACTTAATTGAATTAATTTGCGAGAAGAAAATTGATACTAGTGAAGAAATACTGGATTCTCCGGATGATAATTTTAAAAGTTGTTTATCTTTATGCCAATTAGTTCGGCAACGTTTACAGTACATTTTAAAAAGTTTAATTAAATTAACTACAACAAATAATAAGGAATTAACTAAAATCTATAAAGACTGTTATAAATTTGCTTTAGAAGTTGGTGATTATCTGAATTTTGTTCAATTAGTGAATAAGTTGCATTTAGTATTAAACAAAATCAAGGAGCGTCTAAATGTAGAAGAATAAAGTATGTTTGGTACTTATTTATTAATCTGTGATGATGTTTGATTTTAACGACAACTTGTGAGATTTTAATTACAATTTGTAATAAAAATGTTCAAAAATAAATTTGTATTTAGTTAAATTTCCCGCTTCCTTCAAAAAGAAAAACGATGTTGGTAATTTTGTGCTTATACTATTGGCACGCCTATAATAAATAGATGACGTTTGCATGGCGTATTATAGATTATGATATTTTATAAATTAATTTCGATAAATATATGTGAAAATATGATATAAACGTACTGTGTAATTGTTTTTTAAGACATTTCCCTCATTAATAAACTATTTTTGTCAGAAGAAGGTGACTAATACACAATAATTATACAACCATGAGATTGGTTGGTGTTTACATCAAAATTCATGCATTTTATTCCTATTTCAGCATCCCAGGAAAATGGAGAATTTATATAATGCTGAAAATACTGAAGAATCAATTGATCAGAATGGTGTTTACGATAAGCCACAAACAGAAAATGCTGAAGTTAAAGAAACTGAACAACAACCAAGTGAACAAAACGATGAAAATGTTTCATTATTGTACGATACGAACCAAACGGAGTCTTTTGAGCTAATACAGAACGATGATAACGTACAAGTAATGGTTACAGAGTCGCAAGACGGCAGCCAAACAGTTGTGTCCGAAGACAATATAATTCCAACCGAAAATCCCGTTACAGAATATGTAAACGAAGAAAAAACGACACAAGAAGAGTTTCCCAGCTATTCTGAAGATTTTCTACAACAAACAGACGCGAACATAGTTGTTTCTAGTGAACTAAAAGAACCAGTTAGTGACAATGTAGGTGATAGTTGTGAAGTTGCTGAAGAAATCGTACAAGATGAACAAAATAAATGTGAAAACAGTGACAAAATGCAAGTTGAATGTACTGATAATGACACAAATGATAATATTAAAGAGAAAATTGATGAACCACAACAACAACAACAACAACAAGAGCAACAAGAGGAAGTTATAACTGGTGATGTTGTTAATGAGCATAATATAGTCCATTATGCCGTTGTTGAACAAGTCGATGGCACTGAACCGGTTGAAATTATCGGTCATCTCGAGGGAACCGATTTAGAAGAACAAGCCCCACAACAGAATATCGTTTATATTGAAGAATATGATGAATCGGCGGGCTCAGTTGAAGGAACCGTAGTCCAATTACAACATATAGATGGTGATGGTAACATTTATCTGGAACACGTTAACGAAATGGAAGAGAAATCAGATGAAAGTTCAAAGAAAGATGGTAAAAAACAATCTGAGAAACCTAAAAAAGGGCGAAAATCCGGTGGTGTACCGTTGCACGTTCTCGGAAGGAATATTTCATATCCAGCCGAGCCAGTAATTAATGGTAAATTATTGCCAAAACCTAGATTGGGTGTTAAAGTGCCATATCGGAATTTAACAAGTCAAATTGTGACTCGTGAAGAGATTCAACGTGAAGTTATGAAACGAGCCCGTTTAAAACAGGAACAAGTTAAGAAACCGAGTGGAGATTTTTTGTTTGCACGACGATTGACTAAACGATTAGCCGCCAAATTGGGTGCAACAACAGATGCTGAAACATCAAATGAATCAGGGAAATCGAATAAAAAAGAAACACCTAGTTTTGAGAATAATTCTGATTTGTTGGCGGTATTGGAAGGTGAGGATGATTTGCCATCATTGGAGAAAGAAAAGATCTCTGAAGAACAAGCTGCACTTGATAAGAAAGCGAAAGAGAGGGAAATTGCTTTGCAACAGTTGGAAGAATTGCCAAATTTAACGCCAAAACAACGTCCAATCAAACGGCGTGCGAATATCGATTTGCCAATGCCAGTGTTAAAGAAAATGCCCTCGTCGTCGACAACAGTAGAATCTGAAGAAGTTGAGCATGAGGAAGGCAATATGTCACCGAATAGAATGGAAGTTAAAACAAATGTGGTACTAAAAACGTATTCACGTAAAAGGAAATTAAGTGAAGAAAATAAAGAAGTTAAACAAGATAAAAAAAGTCCAATAAAATCGCCTGAATCTGTAACTTTACCACCAAATACATACGTGACAAAAAGTAGTAGAGTTATTAAGAAAAAAATTATTTGGGATCCAGATGAATCGGCAAATAAAGGTAAAAATTTCAAATTAGAACCAGTTGGGGTGGAAAAGAAGACTGTTGCTGCTGTTGAAAAGAAACCCGCTTCACCGCAAAAAGTGGAAAAAGTAGTTGAAAAGTCGCCAATTAAAAAAATACCGACAATTATTAAGGTGAAAAAACGTCTAACAGAAGTTGATAAATTGTTAATGGATGAAGGGGCAGTTAATATGTTGTATGATGTGAAAAATACAGACGATTCACCAGATCCCAAGAAAAAGAAATCTGTAATATCGCTTGATAAAGCTCATAAAGAATTGTTGAAACGTACAAATGAAATTAAAAATGATTTACAACAGAATAAAGAATCATCATCGAAATCGTTAAGGAAAAAAGAAGTGACAACTTCACCATCACCATCGAAATCTACAACAGTAGCGAGAAAATTGTCGAAAGATTCTCGCAGTTCATTGCATACACCACCTGCTTCACCTGCATTTAATTATAATCAACATGCAGAAGGATCGAGAATTATAAGACGTCGTTCGAGTAGTTCGTTTTCAAGTGATGGTGAATCAGAAGATAATGCAACTGCTAAAAAGAAGTCCGAGTCGACGAAGACGCGAAAATCTAAGAGGACCGCTGAAGTAACAACTAAAGAAGAGAAAAAAGAAGAAGAAATAGTTGTGAAAGTTAAAACTGAACCAGAAAAGCCAGTTGAAGTGAAAGAGAAAAAACCAACAAAAGCTGAAAGTAAATATGGACAATATAAAACATTTGATGTGAAGAAAACGGGAAAATTGGTTTCAATCACATTGAATTATGCGAATCAGAAGTGTTATTATACAGTGGAAGTAAGTAAAAATGATAAAAAAAATCGTTTTAAATTATCGGCTCGTGTTTTTTTATATGAGCACTGTCACATTTTGCATAAAACTTCATTTTTCTTGTAAATTTCTATTGTTATTTAGGTATTAAAAGAGTTGTCCACAATTTTAAAGCAACTGAATAAAGAAAAAGATGTTTATGTTGTATTATTAACGTCAAATGGTGAAGCATTTAGTTTAGGAATTGATTACACATATCTAATTTCCAATGATGAAGAAGAACGCAAGAAAAAAGCCACTGAATTGTCAACATGTGTTAAGTACGTAAAATTTTCGGGGCCTGTTTTCAAATAGATGATAATTTAAATTGTTTACAGAGATTTCTTAAAGTGCCTTTTACATTTTTCGAAAATTTTGGTAGCTGGTATTCAGGGCCAGTGCGTTGGTTTGGCCGTAACAATGTTGCCACTATTTGATATGGTGGTTGCTAGTGATGCGGCAACTTTTAGTGCCCCATATGCGACATTAGGATGTATGGCAGAAGGTGGTTTTCTTCTAACTGTACCATATATCACCAATCATGGACTGGTAAACTAGAATGATTCGTTTATTTTATTAAATTAAGCGATTTTTCGATTTCAGGCGGCTGAGTTATTGTATGCAGCTCAACAATTAAAAGCCGATGACGCTTTTCGTCGTGGTTTAGTAACAAAATTGTGTTGGCCAGAAAAATACACTGAAGAATTGAAAAATTTATTAACTTCAGTTGCGGGCAATTCGAAACAAGTAAGATTTCGTCTGAAAACTAATTGAAATCGTTGTGATTTTTGATTGTTTTTGTAGAGTTTAGAAGCAATGAAAGTGCAGTTACGACATTATGATGTTAACAAGACAGAAACAAATATAAATGGCGAAACAAAGCAATGGATTGAAAATTGGACTAGTTTAGAGTGTCAAAAGAATTTTAAGAATATATTAGGCGCTAGAAGTTAAGGTTTTTCATTCATAATTTTTTTTTCTTTTTTTTTATAGTTTATATCGTATATCTCATATATTTGGAGTTTCAATTCTGTTCATTAATATAATTTGTTGTGTTGAAAGAAATAATTATGGTACAAAACAAAAACACTGTTTGTAGTATTAAGCCGAAATAAATTTCTACAGTAAAATAATATTTAATTATTAATTTTATTTGAGTGTTTACAAGTTTAAACTAATAATAAAATGAAGAAAAAAATTAAACAAAAACGTATTTTTTATATTTTCATAAGTATAGATTTGTGTCCCATGTTGGGGTTAAAATTGTATTAAAATAAATGAATTTCCAATGTTCTTATTTTCTGTGTAGTGAATTTAGAATTAATTAATTAATTTCCAAAGAATGGTGCAATTGTTTTTGGATTAATATTTTGTAATTGGAGCACAAGTAATGTTAAATAAATCTTATTAAATATATATAGCTGTAATTTGAAACAAAATGGGTATATTTTTTTATTATAATGGGAAGAGAGAGTGTTTCTCTTTAAATCCTGTATAATTCGGGGCAGCGCAGGTGCTGGTGGCATGAAAGAGACACACCAGTCCTTCGGCAGCGTGTGTATAAAGTTTGCTGAAGGAGGCTGAGAGAATTTAGTGGTGGATGTGGCGGCGATAAGTTCACAAACACACAGCAGAAGGGCAACAGGCTGCTATATATTTTATAATTGAAAGTGCACGCATTTCCACACTGTCGAGCATGCCACCTGACAGGCCACCACCGTCACTTTAAAAGGTAATAATCATAACACTACAGACATATCATTTACACCCCAACAATTTCCAAAAGACCATACAATTCTACAGATAAGGCCCTTTGTTGTACAATTACATATAATCGGTGAAACTTCGGTTTTTATTAATAATATGAAATCCATCAATATAAATTGAATTAAAGTTTGTTCAATATATCATATTTATAACAAAAACCATTTAGAAAATTACATTTTATTGCAATGCGAAATATTTTATGTGCGATAAATCGTTCACTTAGAATTAAAAGAAAAATAAAATATTTAATTATACGCTTATATGTTTGCTTTCTTAATATTCATATAACATTATAAATTAGTTTTTGTTTTGCACGAAACAAAAGTTTACCATATTTTAATTATAATCCGCATACAGCATTTTTTTTGTTAAGTGCAAAACTACGTCAATTGAATTGAAAAAATTCAAGTACTTGTAATTGATTTGTAGGTAATATGTGTAATGTTAAAATAAACTCTTGTAAACAGAGCACGTTTTCAATCATTTTTTATTTTTTTATTTTTATTATTAAGGTACTTTATAACAAATTTATGTGTTTGTAAAACTGCACATAAAATTAGAATTCTTTTGTGACCCCTTCTAACAGCACAACACCATTTTTATGTTATACTACTATTGAATCAATTTTTATTATACAGAAGAACATTAATATATTTTGTGAAGTAAACTATTTCGTGATTTATTGATATAGAGAAGGTAAAATTGTCTATAGAATTACGCCAATATGGCACGTTCTTACTTTTTAAATTGTTCTCCTCTTCATTTTTCGCTCATCTTCGCTTTTTCATAGAAAATATTCTTGAATACGGAAGTTTGAAATTAATTTTTCTACAACTGTTGCTTTTATGCAGAATATTTTACTATTTTCGTTAAATTTGTATAAAAGATTATATCTCGGGGGTTGAAAATGCTATATTTATGCTTACTAATGTCAAATATCGATAAAAAGTTGCACACGAATTCTATATATAGACCTTATAAATAGAAAAATTTGCTAATACTAGACGAGATATTTTGTTGTTATTAAATAAAATTTGTTTGAAAAAGTTTATCGCACTAAATTGATTTTAGTTTTACAATTTTACATTATAAAAAATTACTTTAGAAGATATAATTGGATCATCAGTCGTTTTCTTGTTCTATTAATTACGCACACCTGGTACGGTGTCTTGGAAGAAAACACACACAATTAATTAAATTTGAAAAGATTTTATTAAATGACGATTTTCAGTCATGAAGCCGTCGAAATAATTTAATTAAAAAGGAGTAAATTCGCGATGGCACCAACTGAACCAACAGCTGAACAACAACAACAACAACAACAACAAAATTGTGCAGACAATTGTAAAAAACAACAATCACCATCAAAAGAACCATCGACGAACAATAAATCAACAACGAACAAACAACAGCCAAAAGAGAATGTAACTAGAGTGGTTGTTGTCGCTTTAACACCTGACCGAAGACGCGAAACATGGAATAAAAAAGTGGAATTCTTGTTAGCCGTTGTTGGTTTTGCTGTCGATTTAGGAAATGTATGGAGATTTCCATATATTTGTTATCAAAATGGTGGTGGTAAGTAATATATACTCATTAGTTTTCTATTCATTGCGATAATTTCATCTTCAATAGAACAGAAATTATGTTATAAGTTTGTTTAAGGCGCGCGCGAATCTAACTTGTTTATATAATTTTCTTGTATACTATATGCGTGCATATACGAAGATAAATACGAGTATAAAACAAGTTTTAATATTTATTCAATTATATGTGAAAAGGCACTAATTTGAAAATTAGCTAGATGAAAAGCTGAATTTGCGGTTCTTGTTTAGATGGAAGCCCTCATTAATGGAAAATAGAACAATTTTTTTCATATTCCTAAAACTCGATTATCCAAAACAGATATTTTTATTATTTTCAGAAACGCTTGCATATACATAGATAAATTTCCCGTTAAAACAAATTTAATATTTACTCAATTATACGTGAAAAGAGTTTATTTGAATGTGAATATACTAATTTATGTATTAGGAAGTTGAAAAGCTGGATTTGCGGTTAATTTACATACAAATTCCATGAATTTTTTTCAAAAAGCTCTTTTGATTTATGAAATCAAAATATACTATGTTAATTCGTTAATTGTTTCATTGCATGTTTAATTATTTCAGGTGCTTTCCTCATACCGTATACAATAATGTTAATTTTCGGTGGTTTGCCACTATTTTATATGGAATTAGCTTTGGGCCAGTTCCATAGAAGTGGCTGTTTAACAATATGGAAACGAATATGTCCCGCACTGAAAGGTAAATGTGAGAGTTTCTTAAAAATGTGGTGTTAAAAAGTCAACATATGTGGAGATTTTGAATGAAAAACAATAAAAACCTTTTAGTTGGATGTGGAATCGTAATTTTGTGCTCATGTTCAATTCATTATAGCGTTTATCTTTGACACCCTTTCTATATAAATGAAACTTTTCTTCTAGTGTGTATTTAAAAAAGAGAATCTCTTGTAAATAGATTCAGAGATGGATGTGCTACCATAAAAATTACAATTTCAAATCCTTGTTTCCAGATAAAATGAATTAAACCGTACGTGGTGAATTTGTAATAAACGCGTACATATTGTTGTTATTACAAACAAAAAAATCCAATATACTAATGCGTTTTAAATATATATATAAAACGAGAGGAATATGATGGAGTTGGGGAGAACAATTATAAAAAAGAGTAATGCAAACATCCACCACGATCTAATGGGAATTCCAATGTGTGTGTTCAGTCTGTGTAACAATTTCAGTCTCTTGTTGAATTTTTATAGAAAAAAAACGGTTCTCTTTCATTCAATCACAACAATAATCGTTGTGAGTACAATCGTTTATCCTATCGGTCAACACCCACAGCAAATTCTCTTCACTTTTCTCTTTTATATATATATTCTATTGTGGCTTAGAAATCACTTCTTCCACTGCTCTACACCCAAATGCAGACAAGAGTGTGTGGCTCTTACAATCCAGATAGATTTTATACCGTGTGTTTTGAAATTCAACAAAATTTCAACTAATCTTAACATTTTCAAATAGGTTTTTTTTGGGAAACTGTTAATTATAAATTATAAGAAAGATTGCTGAAAATTAAACTTTACGATAAAAAATATTTTTCTTGTGAAAAAAAACAATTTGGAAATCTTTTTTTCTATTAATACCAATTCAAGTGCTTGTATAAAAATATTGATTTAGGAATTTTAATTAGTTTTTAAAATTTTACAGGATATTTTTAAAATATTAGTAAATTTATATCGGCGCATTCGCCAAAAATTTAACAAAACAAAATCGTCATAATCCTTAAATAAATACTTTTTTTTGAAATTATTACAAACTATTACCAACTTGTTATTCTATTATTCTGTTTTTGTAAGCCACATAAGCTTTATACAAAACAAATTCAATTCAAGTTCATTACAGATCTTTTTTTACTGGCGCATTCACCAAAATTTAAACAGTATTCAATCATCTACAAAAACTGTTTTCTGTTTAATTCTATTTAATTATTTTTATTTAGTTACTGCTTTTATAACAAAATATTGTGTAACATGTACGAAATTATGTATTTTCATCATTTAATTTCATAATTATTTAAAATTTATACTGGCGCATTCGCCAAAATTGGAACGACTTTCACTCACCCCAAAACCAATATTGCATTTGAATACATGCAGGTGTGGGATATGCCATTTGTCTGATAGACATCTATATGGGCATGTACTACAACACCATCATCGGCTGGGCACTCTATTATCTGATAGCATCCTTTCAAACCGAACTCCCATGGACTAAATGCCATAATAGTTGGAACACAATCAACTGTAAACCAATAACAAAATTAGGCCCCAATGTGTCATCATCTACAAGTCCAGCGAGGGAATTTTTCGAGTAAATCATTAACACAATTACAATTACACATTACCCATAATATGATGTGCATATTTATTAGACGAGAAGTATTGGAACAACATAAATCCGATGGCCTGAATCGAATGGGTCCTATAAAACCAGCATTGGCCTTATGTGTGTTTGCCGTTTTTGTATTGGTGTATTTCTCCTTGTGGAAGGGTGTACGAAGCACTGGAAAAGTACTCAATCAGTATAAAAATAAAATAATTCACACAAATGAATCGGTTTCAGGCGGTTTGGATAACAGCTATAGCACCATACGTGGTTCTAATTATACTTCTGGCACGTGGCGTAACTCTACCAGGCGCCGCCGAAGGAATTCGCTACTATTTAACACCGGAGTGGAGTAAATTGTATAATTCGCGTGTATGGATCGATGCTGCCTCGCAGATATTCTTCTCCTTAGGACCGGGCTTTGGAACACTGTTGGCCCTGTCGAGCTACAATAAATTCAACAACAATTGTTACAGAGACGCCGTCCTCACCAGTAGTATTAATTGTTTGACTAGTTTCTTGGCCGGTTTTGTTATATTTTCAGTTTTGGGTTATATGGCACACGTACAGCACAAGACCATTGAACAAGTGGGTCTGGAAGGTGAATTTTTCATCAAAAACCAATATAAACTAGTTTGAATCATGTGTTTTGGTTCAGGGCCCGGCTTGGTGTTCATTGTCTATCCAGAAGCTATTGCAACAATGAGCGGTTCCGTATTCTGGTCTATAATTTTCTTCCTTATGCTTATCACCCTCGGTTTGGACAGTACTTTTGGTGGTTTGGAAGCAATGATAACGGCATTATGTGATGAATATCCAAAAGTACTTGGACGACACAGGGAAGTCTTTGTGGCTGCATTGCTTTTCGGTATTTACATTTGTGCCTTGCCCACAACCACATACGTAACATTTTAATAAAATTTTAATAAAAATGGAATCCTATAGGTGGTTTTATATTGTAGGGTGGCGTATTTTTAGTGAATATGTTGAACGTTTATGGACCCGGTTTGGCAATTTTGTTTGTTGTGTTTGTGGAAGCAGCAGGTGTTTGTTGGCTATATGGAACAGATAATTTTTCTCGTGATATTGAGAAAATGATTGGCAAACGACCCGGTCTATTTTGGCGTATATGTTGGAAGTACATTAGTCCCGTTTTCCTTTTGGTATACTTTTTATTAATCGATATAAATAAATCAAATTCAAATTTCTTCCGTTTTTATTGCAGGTAATTTTTGTTTGTTCGCTTTTAAGTCATGAACAAATGCTCGGCACCGAATATTCCTACCCAGAATGGAGCATAGAAATCGGTTATGCCCTAACTGCTTCCTCTATTATGTGTATTCCTTTGTACATCTGCTACAAATTTATTGTGACACCCGGAAGCATCGTTCAGGTAAATTTTATAGTGGCGCATTCGCCAAAATTTAAACAAACTTTAACACACGATATTTTATTTATTTATATTTTTATTACAAAACTGTATATTTACAAAATAGTTTTTCCATTAATTTAAACTTAGTTGTATACTTAAATGTAATTTTCTTAAAATTTCGACTTTTAATTAAAATTTTACATCGTATTTTTAAAAATTTGCCAAATTTTTTCTTTTACCGGCGCATTTGCCAAAATTTAAACAAACTTTAACACACTTTATTTATTTAGTTTGCAAAATTGTATGTTTACAAACTAGTTTTTCTATTAATTTAAACTCAGTTGTACACTTAAATGTGTTTTTCTTAGAATTTCGACTTTTAATTAAAATTTTATATCGTATTTTCAAAAACATACCCATTTTCATATACTGGCGCATTCGCCATAATTTAAACTTTTTTCAAACAAATACACTTTAAACGAACACATAAACACTTGTTTTTATTTCGGTTTTAAAACCGAACTTTTTGTCTTCAGCGATGGAAGATGATTTGGCGGCCGGAACACTCATCGGATAACACGCTCACATATTGTGGTGGCACCGATGTGTGACCGGAAAACGACGTAACTAGATCTTACACCATTGAATGGTTAGTTTAAAGTTCAAAATGATTAGAAAATAAGTGTTGTACAAATTTAATTTTTACTAAAACAAAAAAATAATACAAAATTCGAGTGAAAATCAGCCAAATTTCTACTCGAATTCCATTTATTTGTTATGTTACCTTTATATGTTTCAATGTGCTAATCAAAATTCGAATGTATTACGAATAGAAAAGTAGATATTAGAAAAATTAAAAGAAAAATGGGTATAACAACAGCCAAGTTAAGCCTATTTTTTGCGTGTTTACATAGAAATTTTGTGGACTAGTTTAGAAGTTGAGTTTATTTACCTTTTTGATGTGAATTGTAACTTTGTGAGGGACCCTTCTGCTTATTAGTAGGTACTAAAATATTTTGGCCTACATAATGTGATAAGTTAATTAAAAAAATTAAATGGAATATCAGCCATATTTCATTTAATTGTAAAAAGATTTTGTTCAACGACTTTCTATAGTGTAGCACTTTTGGAATTGATGTTCTTTTAAAGGACCACCTCAGTATTTCATAATAATTTCTCGTTATTTTTGTCTAAACAGCCATAAGACAATAAATAACAAATCTTTTTACAATATTTTGGCATATTTTTTAATGTTAACCGAAAATAATACAATTGTTAATATATTTAATAAAATTTATTTTATCTTTTTATGCATTAGTTTAATTTTTTAATGTATTACTTGCATTGATCTGGTCTTCATTGGTGATTTTGAGTTCTTCACGTACACATTTCGATCGAAACTGGCCGATCTTCGACTTCTATACGATGCACTCTTGTAGCAAATCAATGGAACACTTGCTGGACGATCCAAATAATGGCCAGATATACCGATTTCAGTGTGAATCCATGGATCTTCAGTCACCCAAATTAAGAAGTCCGGTATACTGTCGGTGCGAAAGGATTTTAACACGGATAACAGCAACGGACAAATAGCTGACATGAAAATAATCACAAAAATACAACCATGGACTAGTTTTTGATTCATTTCGATTTCTTCTGGGTAACCAGTTTGCTAAAAATTACAAAAATAAAACGGAATTACGGAAAATTTCAGTAGTTTTTCACTTCTATAATCTCGTCCGACACTTTCAACATCCATTTAGAAAATCTAACAAACACAAACCATATTCTGGATATGTAGAAATACATCCAATGAAACACTAAATCCTATTAATGGAATGTTAGTTTAAAACGGTGGATTTAAGGGTGCAAATTTACCCTGTAAAAACGAGTTTGCCATCTTGTATATTGTGTCGTATGTCGATGTATTTGCAGAAACAAAAAATGAAACATACCCGATAGGAACACAATTGTTGGCACAATTGTGATTATGTTATCGTCCAATTTGGACGACAAGATAAAATCCTGTAGGAATTTATAGTGAAGTGAAGTCATTTCACTAAAATTTTGACGTACAATAATAACATTTACTTTAAGCTTTAAAACAAAAACACTATTTGATTTTTCTACATCTTATAAGATCAAGTTTATTTTCTTAGGACCATTTACAATGTTTTTTTTTTGGGTGTATGTAATATGTTGAGATTTTATTTCACACGGATCTATTTTGTATTTACTTTTACACAAAAGTTTATTATAAAGATAAACAGAGAATTTTGCTTAAATGTGAATTAATTTGAATGTTTTGGTGTGGGTTTAGTTGAGGGATAAAATGAGTTATTTCTGGATGGAAGATTCTGGTTGGTGGTCAGAAATTGTTTCCCTAAGGATGTGGGTGGAGTAAAATAAAGTGTGAACTGGTAAACGCCTTTAAGAAAATCTCCTCACATAATTTCACAGTCAATTAGTGAATTAGTTGAAAACATTTGGATGGATTTAGTGATATTTCTGGCTGTCCGACTTGATAAGGACCATACGTTGTTCAGGTATTTTTGGGCTTTTTTGTTGTTGAATCATTTTTTATTAAAACTGTGAATGTACAATTAATTCTTAGATGCTTAACACCGTGTGTTATTTAAAGTTTTTTGAAATTTAACTATTTTTTTTTTGTTGCTAATAAATTTTGATGCTTTTGCGAGATATTAAGTTTTTATTTATTTGTCAAAATTTTCCGTCTAACATTCATTAAATAATTATTGTATTTATTGTACATATGTACTTTGTTATTGTATTATAATGTATTTTATATATTTTTAATTAAATATTTACACTAATAATATGATTTTATAAAATCTACAATGTTTACAAAACATTTCAAATGTTTAATTTAATAGGATTTGTTGCGCTTTGTAAATAACTATTTAAAATAATTAATTTTTGAGCATTATTTTTAATACAGATTAAAGTTTGGTAATCGATTTCGGAATATTATTATTTTGTATTTATCTTCTTATAGATAGATTAATTCATTAATTTTTTAATTCCAAATAATATTCGAGCTTTTTTAACGTTTTTAAAAAAATCATCATATTTCTATACAATTTCAAATTTCGAATAAGAATGTATCTAGTTCAAGTGCTATTTTCCAATGAGCCATGCCGAAAAAGAAACGCTCATCAACCGACTATGAAGACTCTGATGACGACTTGGACGACTCAAAACATCCGCAAAGAAATGCCGCAAATGCACGTGAACGGGCCAGAATGCGTGTTTTAAGTAAAGCCTTTTGTCGTTTGAAAACCACTCTACCTTGGGTGCCGGCTGACACAAAACTCTCAAAATTGGACACTTTAAGACTTGCTACCAGCTACATAGCCCATCTAAGGGCCGTACTTATGGACCAACCGATACCCGATGAACATGTCCGTAAACATCCTCTCACATTAGTAAGTATATTATAAACATTTACTTAAATATTTGAGTGTGAAACGAAACAATTGTGCGTTAAATTTAAAAAGTGGTTTAATTTTAGTATAAAGATGTTTACATTTAAAAATGTGGATGCGGATGGCACCATACTGTGGGCGCACCACTTCGCTTAAACAAACATCTAAAATGTCATATAGAAATAATTAGAATGTACCGACAAATGTTTCCAGCTGTTTTATGTTCGAATCGTAAATTTTATTTCGATTTATTTTCGCGAAAAAAGACTACTAAAAATAGATATATGTACAAATCTAAAAAAAGACTATAATTCCATAGTATATATTTTTTTGGTATTGTTAATTACAGACTTGGCCCTTTAGTTTTCAACGGCCCGATTCATCAACAGATGCTCTAGTAAATTGTGGTGGTAAAAGTTGCGACAATCCATGGGGAGATGTTCCCATTCAGCCTGTCATCAGGGATAAAGACGTATCCTATTACTACTAATTTATTTACTAACATATTCTTCATTTTTAAATTACACATCATTAATTTGTTCTAAGATTAATGTCAACATATTGTGTTACATAATTTTTGTATATTTATTTTTCCGGCTAATTCTACTAATTTGTAACAATTTGGAGAATAAAATTGTCAGACACTACTTTAAATTTGTGATTATTTAAAAGGGACTTGGATAGGGATCAAATCAGTCAAAAATCAATGAAGTTTGTCTACAATAAATAACAAGTCATCAAACATTATATAAAGTTTATTATTAAAATAAGAGCTTAATAATAACATTTTTTTTGTTTACATTTTTCGATAGGCCTTTATGCGCAAAATGTATGTTTTATTTGCTTCGAATCGTGTCACCACGACGATAAAATAACAGATACGGAACGCGTGTTCCTAATGGATTTAAAACATGCTCCTCTTGCACAGCTTTTACAGAAGCATCATCATATCTCAACCAGCTACTGTAGCCAACATGGAAAGCGTCTGTTAAATAATGTCCTTTGCTTGCCTCTTTTCCATCATGATAAACAACAGCGAATAATTTATACTGTTTTTCTTTTGGTGTTGTCGTTTTTGCCGACAATAATTCTACAAATAAAACGAGAAAAACATACAATATTCAAACTAGTTTCATTAGAATAGAAATTCATTAATTACTTGCGTCCAATTTTAGATCAATAGGAAACTCTAAGGCTTTAATTATCTTCGTACATCCGTCCAATTTGTAATCAAAACATTTCAAATGAAGCACTAAAACTACCGGCAATTCATCCAACATTACTTGTTGCCAAGCTTCAACTTCTTCGTTCGTTTTTGACGATGTCACACCCTCTAATTGGTTCTTGGTGACGAGCGCTTCTAAAGCGTCTCGTACACTTTTCACTTTCTACAAAAATTAATTCAGTTACAAACTAATTGAATATTTTATGCAATATTTTTACTTCAATGTTTAACTGTAATGTAAAGAATGGTTGAATATTTTCTGTACTTAAATCACCAGTACGATGTATACGTGATTTTAAAAAACCACCAAATATGTCACTAATTGGTGTATGACCAAAATCTGTACGCCTTGTAACACTGCCTTTATTTTTTGGTCCCATTACTTGCCATTCTTTGTCGTTTTGTTCATTATCTCCTGGTAAATCGTTTTTATTCTCATCAGATTTGTCATTTTTTACTAGTTTTATTAACTGAAATCAAATTGTACGGCTTGAAACAACTCATACATTATAAAATACGTTCTCACCTCCAACATTTCGTCATTCAAGCCGTTCAATAAACACCCTAAAAATTCTTCGGCATCCTCTTGTCGTCCTTCAATCAAATCACTTCTTATACCATTTAACATTCTATAAATCCATGACGGTTCAAACGGTGAATCATAATTAATTGATATAGTTTGATCTTTTTTTTGTTTATCTGTACGACGATTAACTCGTTGACCAGCTGGTAAATGTTGAAATTCTTTAACGAAACGACACATACCATCAATAACTGGAGTTGGTTTACGTTTCTCATTTGACGATATATTTGCTGCTAAACCGCTCAACAAATTATAAACGGGCGGACAGGCCAAAAGCGCTTGCAATATTGAATTTATGTAACAATAATTGCTTTGATTTATTAAACCGCGCGGTTGTAAACTAATTGCTCGTCCATCAACTGTATAATTTAACAAATATTCACCCATACGATAACAATCTGGATCGGTGATATCGCCACGTTTTGGATATTTAATAGGACATACTTGATCGTTAATTATATTGGATTCTTTATTCACAGCCACATTATTAAATGCATTATTTTTTATTATTGTTTCACTACTACTTTTCTCGTTAGCTAATTTGGACGTATTAAACAGACTTGCCCACGATTTGTTAGCTGGCGATGATACACCATTATTACAACCATTCGATAATGTGTTATTATCGGTTTTATAATGATCGCCGTTTTGTAATTCATTGGAATCAGCTAATGCAAACGATTTTACACCGGCAGTCGATTCCAAATTGTTTGTCAATTCATTTGCCGTATTTTGTACAAAGTTATTGTTAAGTGTTTGATTGTTTGTTATACATTCGGATGTTACTGATGATTTAACAGTGATTTTCTTCAAATTTGTAGACGAACTGAATCGTTTATGCCACGGTAATTGTACGTTAGGTCCATTATATTGTAGTGATGTTAAAACTCTACTACGTTCAACTTCATCCACTTCACTAAGATCTAGAAACTCAAATCCATGCTGTAACGTGCACATTTAATGTATTAGAATTATTTATTTAAATTTAATTAAAAAATAAACGCAGCTTTCAACATGTTGTTTTTTTACAACAGAAACAATTCTATTACCTCTTCACTGTTATCCATCACAGTATGACCGTATGTACCACACAATATTTGTTTTGACTATTTCATTATTAACTATATTATACATTTAATACGAAAATTTATTTTAAAGAGGAAAATATTCGCAATCCATAATATGCATACCACCAGAGACTGACGAGCGAATGTCAAATATCAAAATAACGCTTTTTTTCAACAAAAAAATCCCTAGATTTAATACCCTTATTCAAATTTTTTTGAAATATTATTTTTAATATTATGAAACAAAAGCTTTTTGGAAAAACATGAATAAACTTATATTTTATGATTTTTTTTTATTAATATTTATTACATTTCTATTTAAGATTTCGGACAAATTTATTTATTAATTTTGTACCTTCCATTTCCAAGCACAAAAGTGAGGTTAACTCTGTTTATTGTGCTTTTAACTTTTAATCCATATTTTAAACAAATAATTGTATACAGCTATATTAGAAATCTGCAATGAAAATTGCAGTTGAAGGATGTGCCCATGGGGAACTAGAAAAGATTTACCAAATATTACAGCTTTTAGAAGAACAACAAAACATAAAAATAGATTTGTTGTTGTGTTGTGGTGATTTTCAAACAACGCGTAACGAAAATGATCTCCATTGTATGGCCATACCACAGAAATACTATAATATGTGTTCATTTTACAAGTAACATTTATTATTCGTTTCATATTGATATTGAAATATATCTTATGCAAAATTTATTGTAGATATTACAGTGGTGAAAAAGTGGCACCAATTCTAACTGTTTTCGTTGGAGGAAATCACGAAGCATCGAATTATCTTCAAGAATTACCCTACGGTGGTTGGGTAGCACCAAATATCTACTACATGGGCTATGCTGGAGTGATAAAAATAGGAGGAATTCGAATTGCAGGCTTATCGGGCATTTACAAGGGAAATCATTACACAAAAGGTCATTTCGAGAAGGTGCCATATAGTGATGATGCTAAACGCAGTGTTTACCATGTAAGGAACTTGGAGGTTTTCCGATTAAAGCAACTATCTGGCGAATTAGATATTTTTTTATCGCACGATTGGCCGACAAATGTTGTCAGTCATGGAAACAAGGAGAAATTATTGAAAAGGAAACCTTTTTTCAGGTATAGCAACTTTTAACAATCAACTAAGAAAATTTAATTAGCCACTTTTAATTCTAGAGAAGACATTGAGAGTGGAAAGCTTGGCAGTCCAGCAAACGAGGAATTACTAAATATTTTAAAGCCAAAATATTGGTTTGCCGCTCATTTACATTGCAAATTTCCAGCTTTGATCCAACATGATGACGACAACACAACAACAAAGTTTCTAGCATTGGATAAATGTCTTCCAAGACGGAATTATTTACAAATTATAGACATTCCACATGATGAAACTAAACAAATCAACTGTATTGAACACGATTTGGAATGGCTGTCGATTTTATTCCTTACAAATCATTTATTAAGCGTAAAAAGTATAAGTAATTATTTGCCTAGTTCAACAGGGAACGAAAGATGGAATTTTACACCAACAGATGAAGAGAAACAGTTTGTTTTGGACAAATTTAAGGAAAATTTGATGGTTTTGGAGAATTTTGAAAAAACTGCAGATAGTTATAATCCTGAAGAGAAGAAAACTCACGTTAAACAGCCAATGGAGGCTACAGTAAATCCACAGACGGTTCAATTCTGCAATACTCTAGGTGTGGACGACCCTATTAATTTAATTTGTGAAATGTTGAACACAAGTTTAAATTCTTATGAGCAAAAAAGTGAAACTTCGACTAGTTTTAGTTCGGAAAGGACTAGTTTAGTGCTGCCAGATCCTGTTTCTGATGCTAGTGACATTTTAACTGATTCATTTTTTGAAGAAAATCGTTCCTCACAAGAGGAGACTGTTAGTAATAGTGAAAAAGAGGAGGAACTTCAAGTAAATAATGATTCTGTACCTGCTGTAAAGAAATTTAAACGGCGCAATGCTGATATATATACAAATGACGAATGAAAATGCAATTTAAAATAAAAAACAAATTTATTTAAACGTTTGATGCTAGTTCTTTTTTTAATTTTTCGAAATATTGCAAATCTTCAGACGTAACACTTGGTTTAACATTTTTAATTGCATGTTTAAAATCTTCAAGTCCTACAACAACATCTTTTGCCGTCAAATCTTTATCTGCACCACTGTTTATAAGTCTTTGTACTGCTCGCATCCAAGCATTCGAACATATCCCGTAAAAATCCGCTCCCGTTACATTTGTTGGACAATCTTTAACAATTTGTTCCAGAACAGCGTCTTCACTTAAGCGAAATTTACGTGTTAAAGCTTGTAAAACTGAAACTTTTGAATTGAAATCAGTACATGGTCCAACATACAACAATTTATCGAATCGGCCGGGTCTTAATAATGCGGGATCAATTAAATCCGGCCGATTTGTCGCTCCAATAATGAATATTTGGCCTGATTTATTCAAACCATCCATTTCGGCCAACAATTGCGACACAACTCGATCCATAACACCGCCTGAATCGCCATTCATGCCTCGATTCGGCGCCAAAGAGTCTAATTCGTCGAAAAATATGATGCACGGTGACGCTTGACGAGCTTTTTCAAACACTACAACAAGAATAAGTGATTCTAAGGACTATATCGGGTAATTTTTAATCAAGCACCATCTCTGACGTTCTGTTCGGATTGTCCAACGTACATATTTAGTAATTCCGGCCCTTTTACTGATAAAAAACATAGTTTACATTCAGTGGCAACGGCTTTTGCTATTAATGTTTTGCCAGTTCCAGGCGGACCAAACAATAAAATGCCTAAAAATGAGAAATCGAATCAAATGAATCATTTTTATTGTTTAAAATGTACCAGTTCTTTTAAGTCCGACTTTTTCCAATAAATTTGGATGTTCAATAGTTTTTATTATTTCATTTTTAACGTCATTTAAGCCACCTACATCCGACCATTGGACTTGAGGAATTTTTGGAGCACCTAAACTTTCATTATAATTTGCTTGCATTTTATCTATACAAGAATTAAAAATAAACTTAACGAATTTATCGCTCTATTTATTAATTTAATACCAATTGCAGTTGATAATTCATCAAGAAATGAAGAAGAGCAATTGTTCTTGTTCAATAAAGCGTAACTAACTAAAGTTTGTAAATCTTCAAACAAAAATCCATGCGTTTTGTTTGCAATTTGCGATAAATCATCCGTAAAAACATCCCTAGTGCCACAAATCCACTGTAAAATCTTCGTTCTCTCTAAATCGTTTGGTGCTTTTATATCAAAAGTTTGTAAAAATATTCGATTCAATCCTGCGGCAACAGTTTTCGTATTTGCTGAACAAAACACCACAATTGGGTATTTATTTTTATCGAAAAGAATATTAATTTCGTCTAGAAAATTGCTTATAATGCGTTCATCGTATTGACCTTCGTTATTTTTAGAAAAATGTTCAAAATTACTTAAATACATAAAACACGGTGCTGACATTTTCGCTGTAAAGAAAATATTCCTTAGTTTTGTCTCATTTTGTGCGTAAACATTTGCTGTTAATTCAGAATTGTGTATGTCGTAGAAATGCACACCGAATTTTGCTGCCAATGTGAAAATCAACATTTTTTTACCACTTCCGCGTTCACCGTGAATTAAAAATACTGGATTTAGTTTTAAACGGTTTTTTGTTACAAAGAACGGCTTTACAGCCCTTTCTAGTTCTAGGAAATGTTCGTCAAATCCATTCGGATACGATTGATGAATTTTTATTCGATTTTTAGTATCAATTAGATAAATATCGGATTTTTTTGGTATAAAATTTTGTATATTTGCAGATTGTTTGATGGCTGTTTTACCAAATAAACAAAAACCACCTTTTGTAGTACATTTAAAATGTACATTTTCAACGCTGTTAATTTTCCTGTTCAAATAAAACTCTTTTTCACCAAATTGCCGTACATTTATCGTAATTATATCAGAATTATAAACGATTTTCGGTAAAGAAAAATAATTTTGTAATAAACTATCTATTGTGGCATTATTTATTTCAGTGGGGCAGTTTATTAACGATACAACTACTTCATCGGAATATATCACATTTGTACAAGTACATTCTCTTAGTTCAAAGTCCTCATTTAGTTGAAATTCACTTAAATTGTGATACAAAGTATCTGGAACTAAAATTATGTCTTTAGTTTCATTCACCGGCCAAAGGGATGATGGTAAAACGTAAACATGACGGAATTTGTTTCCCTGATGAAGTAGCAACACTTTGTCTTGTATCAAAACGTTTGTACAGTAAACGATAACTGTATTATTTGGGTCCCAAACTGAATCTAAACCAATTGTTAATATAAATGTATCTGGTACTGTTTTTAATTTATATTTAATGGATCGTCTTAACACTCTCCGATACTGATACAACATGTATAAAATGAAAACAGCATAACATCTACCGTGAATTAAACGAGCAATTTGTACAATTTTTTCGAAACTGTTTATTTTTGATTCCATCCTTCGATTTTTAACTAAAACTTAAAGTTAACAAGATTATTGTTTAGGGAAACTTTCTGTCACTCATTAAGCACTGGAACTTTTGCATAAATCTATAAAATTATTAACTTTAAAACACTTAAAAAGCTCAAAAAAGTAAGGTTAAATAAAGCACTTGAACCATCTTGAACTTTGCTTTTATCACGCTAACGTGTTTTATCATAAATCAAAAGTAACTACATTTAAATTAAATTTAAAAAATGCATACAAATTACAAATATACATATCATTCTATTTGATTCCATTTAAAAGCCATTCAGTATAATTAAGTACTTGTTTAACAAATAAGTACTTTATTTAATCGTATTTTATCGATTACTATATGAAATTATGGCGAAGGCGCCGTTTTCATTAACTTAATACAGTGATTAGTTAAAAGCCTATTAAACGTATTATTATAACAGTTATCGTAAAACTTTTTGATGTTTTATGTAAATGCGATGTCCAAAAATGATAACACACATATATAATACACCCTCTGATAATAATTATATACGTGAAAAAAATTCATGGCGCAAACTCTCAACATTTAAAATTTGTGTATAGAAACAAGCTTTGTTTGGTCGTAATTTCGTGCAATTTACAGAAATTATGTGTACAATACATAAACTCTTTAAACTTTATTTACAAGAACAAGTACTTAACACCACAATAGCCCTAACTTACTAGTGTTTTAAAACATAATTGACCGTATAAATTGTATTTTCCATCTAGAAAAAAAAAAACAACACTACCTGTTTGTAGAATGTAATTACATTTCGTGTAAATAAAGAATGCTTCATCCGTTCATAAAAATCAATTAAACTATATAACACAAATGAATAAATGAATAGATTAAATGTGTTTGGTGTTTGAACGTGTTAATTAATGGATATACGAACTTGAGGGACGTTTTTTCCACATTATAACAAAAAAATGGGTTGTAACACCAGTCAAGAATCTTTACAACAAAAAGACAATAACGAAAATAGTGCAGCAGGTTAGTGTTATTAATATTAATGGTGCTTGTCTTTTGTATAGCTTGTTTCTATTGTATCGGTTTTCATTATTGTATTTTATATTATAATAGCAAATCAATGATAATACAACACAGAAAAAAATTGGATAACACCAACCAGTGCAAGGCACAAAAATGCATGCCATTTATTTATTTAAACACATCATATATAAATCGAAATAATGATTAATTGTGAAAAAAAAATCGTTCCAAATAAATCGCAACAGTTAACATCGAAAAGCTTTCTCAATTCAACAGTATAGAGAAAAAATCGTCCGAAATAAAATTTTCGAAATGAAAAGAGCAAAAGCTTTCGAGCTTTTTGCGTAATTTTGCAATATTTAATCAAGTTACAGTTTATAAAACGAAATGTAACGATTCTGGGGCCGAATAGTGTGTATGAAATTCGCATAAGACTTACGATTCCACCCCCATATTTTCAACCCCTAGAAAGGAAAACATCGTATTGGGTCGTAGCTTGTTTCGTACTGATCCAGTTTTAGCCTATATAAAATGTAGGCATCCTGAAACTTCCCTCATACCTTAAATCATTTTAACAATACACGTAACATTACAAGAAAATATTTATCGAAGGTATAATATTGTTAAAGCGAGTGTTTTACTAGGAAAGGTAAGTGTTTTCATTATCGAAATAAACAAATTTCCATATAGAAATTAATTAATACAGATTTTTGAAATAATTATATTAATTATTGTTGTTGTTAATTTTTGTAAAATCAATGCAAATCTAATTAGTTTTGAAGACAAACAAAACATTTCACGTTTTTACAATTTTCTTATTAATTGCATGTACTTTTGATTTAATTAAACAAAGTGGCGTATATAAATTAGTTTGATTGTATTGTTCGATTTTGTAATATATACTGTATTGTTTAATGTTATTGTATTGTAACAGAAAAAAGGGAAAATGGAAAAGTTCTAAATTTAAATTTCACTTTGTATATGGCGGCATTTTCCTTTATATTGATCGACAAGTGTTGTTACTTTATATTTTAATAACTTTGTAATTATTTCATGCTAAAACTTTTATCTGATAATATAAGTAACGAATTAGACGAATTTTAATCTAAGGTCCATTCATTTAGGGATGAAAAAAATATGATTGGTCAGCTTCCATGTGATTTTATTTTTGAAATTTTATTGATCGAAACCAAGGTGATAAGGTGACAAATGTAACAATTATTGGATAATTTTAAAAAACGTCATAATTTAAGATCTACGATTTTTCATCCCTATCTGAATTCAGTATAAACAGTAAAAATCGTGGCCAATTTAAGAAAAACACACACATTTTCATACAGATTATAAAATACATTTTCATGTTTTATTATTATAAGCCCATTTCCCGAGGGGTTGAATTTATATTAAAAATTCGCCTTTGTTCTTTACAACAGAACAAAAACAAGAAAATAAATATATAAATACATATATATTTTAAACTAGGCTTGTTATAAAATTTTCACATTTTATCTTAATAACTGAATTATGTATGAGGTGTTCTATTTTGGCGATTTTATTGACTAAAAATTTAATATTTTATCATACATTTCGATGAAAAAGAAACTAGGTCCTTTCGAAATAACATTTACAGTTGAATTATTACGAGGGGGTTGTTAATTGCATTGAAATGTAAAAAGGTTACAAAATAAACGAAACTTTGCTTTGTGTTTGGAAAATTATTAAAATATCAGTGATTTTTATCAAAAAAAAAGAAAAGAAAAACAGTTGCAACTTTTCATATTTCGACAGATTCAATAAACATTTTTATTTTCAAAAGACATCATCATATACATTATTTTTTTTTATATAAAGTGACATCGATATAAACGAAAAACTTTTCCCTAAATACATACATACATCATTTTTTATAAAAATAGGGAAAAACTTTTTTTATTAAGAATATATTTTCCTCTCTTTTGTATTTTTATATTTTCTAAAATAATTACAATCCGGATGCAATAAAATAGACCGACCCAAATAAAGTTTATGGTTGTTTTTTTCATACTGATGGTTGAATAAATTTTTCGGCAATCATAATTGTGTGTGTGTGGACTTTTGTCAAATTTCCAAGTTAATTTCCTTTTTATTTTAAAGTATAGATATAAATTAGTAGTTGTATATATTCCTCTTGTGTTTGTTCTTTTATGTGGATATTCTTTTTGGTTCGTTGGCAACTATATAGTACGTTACCTGGCCAGAAATGTTGATCAATACTGGGATAATATAAGGTCAGCTCTGGAACGTGTTAGCATTTACTATTATCAAGAATTTACAACAAATTAATTGCTGTTTGTTTAGCTGTTCGTTATAATTGTTCGGATTAAGTGCCGATATTAATGACAAAGATCAATATTTCGATAAAGTTTCAACAATCGATTCACAATAAACCAAATTTTCACAAAACATTCCCGTCTGAATGTTATTTATTGGATGCCTGAAAGCGAAAATATATTTTTCCCTTGGTGTACATTTTTTGCGCTACGAAAATATTTGCTAAATAAAAAATTGATGGAAATCAATTCATTAAATTTGTAAAATCAAACATCAAAGTTGCTATTTATAGCAACATCAAGTTGTTACGCCCTGTTAATCAGAAGAATTGTGAGAAAAATCGGGTGTGACTAAACTATTGAAAAAATTTATTGAAAAGCTTTTTGCCAAAACTAAAAAATTTTCGCTTAGAGCGGAAATGGACAATATTTTTCTGTTTTGTATTAAAATTAAGCAGGAAAACTGTTTTTTTAACTACATTTTAAACAATTAAATTCGTAGTAATAATTTTCGTTATTAAAACAGTGAAAACGTATACTTTTAAACGGCAAATTCATTTTATTATCTTTTAAATATTTAATGAAATTCAACGATTTTTATTATTTAACACCAGAATACGTATTTCTTGTTTACTACATTAAAATTATAGCTGTTTCTATATTGCATTTCGTTTTTATTAAAATTTAAAACATAGGACTGGATTTTTGTGCAAGCAATACAATTTTCCTCAAAATTCGTTTATTAAGTATTAAAATTAAAACGTCCCTTTTTTGGCCACGAAATGATTGAAACTGATTAAAACTGATATCATTATGAATAATTAAAATTGCAGTACGATTTATCGATTCAAATTCTAACAGTTTTTCATCATATAATAATACAATATTTATTATTCAAATAGGAAAAATTCTTGTTTTGAACTAGTTTCCTTTTATTGGAATTTGAACATAACTTTTCATCTATAATTAAAACATTCGATTCGATTGTGTTTTCAATTTTAAAAACTAGTTCACAAGAATTTTTGGCACATTTCCTGTTAAACAGCTATGCGCAAATAATTAATTTTCGACAATTGAAACTGTAACGATTTATTTATGTTTAAAAATCAAAAATCACATATCTTTTATTAAAACTGGAACAGATTTGTTTGTTGACAATTAAAACTTAAAAAGCTTTCAATCTGTTTTGATTCGTTAAACGACCAACAAAATTTCCCAGTGAAGATTTTTGGCACTTTTCCTAATTCATAACGTATTAAATCTTTTCCAACAACAAACATAATAAAAAAAATGATACCGTTGTGTACACTTAAAACCATAACAATTTCTCTTTCCCATATCGTGTTTATTAAAACATGTTCGTATTAATTAATCCTGAAAATGTCCCTAGTCAGCATTATTCTCTTGTCCACAAACTTATCGAACAGTTTCAGTTATATAAAACCGACCCATATTCATAATATTAATCCTGTTATAGTAATAAAATTGCTAATAATATTACTGTGTTTGGCATAGATTAAAAAAAATATCATCCAAACAAACATAAAAACTTTTTTCGTGTTAATATTTAGAAAATTATTAAAATCAATTAACTGGCTACATTGACATCAATGAAAATTAAACACCATTTTCGGCTTAGGCTATGCTATATAGGTATATTGATATCAATTAATTTGAATTAAAATTTGTTTGAACAAACATATTGTCTGAGATTAAAGGACGTTTCCATCATAATAATAATGTTTTGCATGTTGTTTTTGGTGTTCCTCCACGTTCCATTAATTAGCACAGGGACAAAAATGTTCATGTAATAAATCAATTAATAAATTCCCATGTTTTTGTAAAACGTGAACACCTTTTTATTCATTATTAAATTTTGTTTTCCATGCACGAATCTAAACTTAACACGTTTTCTATATTCAATCAATAAAAGCTCTCTCCTTTCGCAAAACTAATCAAACATTGTGTACCATTTGTATTTATACATTTATACAATGTACCAGCATAATATATGTAATTTATCAAAATTGTAAACGAAATACACAAACAACCCCGATTTTACTCTGTAATTACATCACCTGGGCCCCTTGTATATTTTTGCAGAGGGTGATCATTTGAAACAAGATATACAAGACATTAATAATAAAGAGGAGACCGGTTTGGTGTCGATCGATTTGAACAGAACAGAACCGCCGCCGGCGAAAGAGGAAGAGGAAGCCGCTGTTAAAATTCAAGCAGCTTTTCGCGGCCACAAAACAAGGAAAAACATCAACATGAAACAACCGGCTGACGTCCAAAACGAACCAGAACCAACACAACAAGAACTTGAGGCCGAATTTCGTGCTGACGATGTTGGTCAGTTGAAAATAATTATTTCAATATTAACGATTTATGAAAAATTATCGTAATTTTAGAATTGTGCCATGCTGCCACTAGGATTCAGGCGTCATTTCGGGGCCACATGGCCCGAAAACAGGTTGACAAGAAAGATGAAACACAACCAGGCCAAGATGTGAGTATTTTGTTTTATCGGAAATTGCAACTTTCAATCTATTATTTGCGTTTAGAAGCCCGGTGAAGAGGAATTGGATATAGATTTATCGGATCCAGAATTAAACAAAGCAGCTGTAAAGATTCAGGCCTCATTTAGGGGTCATATGGTACGCAAAGAGAACGAAGATACACAGTAATTATGTTCGTTTTTTTTTAATCACCAATCTATCTTACAAATTAATTAATTACAAGTACAATTGTGATCCTTCTTATACCTTTTTAGTATAAAAATATGAATTTAAATAAACCTTTTAAATAATATGTAAACAAAAAGATGTAAAGTTGAACAATTTGCAACTTTTTCCTTCTTGTGTTTGTTGCTTTTTAATGGGTAGCACATTAGAGCAATTATTTTTAAATCTATTTAGGAATATTATATATTATATACGAAAATTAGATTGTATTGTGTTATTAATAATGAGTGTTGGAAATTTTAGCGATAAACAAAACAAGCTTAATAATCTAATTGTTAGTCAATTACAAATTGTTTGACTTTTATAACATCTATTCCAATCAAATGTAACCTAGTATGAAAATGGACAAGAAACTCCTTCGCCCGAATTTCCTTTTTCGCGAACAATATGTAATGCTTAAGTCCCAGTTCTAGTACTAGGTGCATACAAGAAGAAACAAACTGCCCCAAGGAAAAAAAATTAATTTAATTTTATCTAATAGTTTCATGGAAAGAAAAGTTTAAATATAAAAATAAACTATATTATTATATAAATAAATATATGAAGAATATAATATATAACTTATAAATATAATATAAATATTTAACAATATTCTTATTACCTGAAATGTAAACGCACTTTGTTATGATATACACCATCAAAAATAGAAAATCTCGAAAATAAATACATTAAAAATTAATTTTGTATTGTTTCATTTCAATCTATAATTCACTATTAATTGATTACACACGTACCATACATAACATTACAATTTACAAATCAATAGTATAAGTTTCGAGTGTGGTTTTACATCCGTTCTATATTCTATTTAATTCGTAAAGTTTCAAATTTCAATGTAAAATTTAAATTCCATCTCAATAATACACAACATTTGATGAAGTTTCAAAACATATATTGATTTCTAACTTAAATATACAGAATATACGTTTACAAAACAATAGTAAAAACAAAAAAACAATTAACAAGGACAAGGACAGGCACATGGTACTGGCAGTGGTGTACAACATGGCTGTACAATGGGTGCCACTGGTTGAGGACAAGGCGGTGGACAGCATGGTACTGGTGGTGGTACAGGCACAGGACAAACAGCTGGTGGCGGTGGTGGCATAACAGTGCCCACAGGAACTAATGGTGGCGGTCCAGGACAAATGGGCGGTGGGCAGGGTGCTTGTGCAATCAATGGGACGCATGGTGGCACGCACGGTGGCGGTGCCGGACAACAGGGGGCGCACGGTCCACAAGGGCCACATGGTGGACAAGGCCCGCAAGGTCCACAAGGGCCACATGGTGGACAAGGCCCGCAAGGTCCACAAGGTCCACATGGTCCACATGGTCCACATGGTCCACATGGACCACAAGCCGGCCCACAAGGGCCACAAGGTGGACATGAAGGCAATTTAACGTACGCCGGATAGCACTGATACTCCTCCAAATCCTTTCCTTTTCTTCTAGGCCCTCCTAAATGTTTACCATTGGCGAAATAGCTTGGTGGACAAGTTGGTGGATCATTTAAACATTCTGGTTGGCCTCTACACTCCAATCTGGGACATTGATCTTGTAGTCCATTGTGCATTTCACAATTACATCCAACTAATAATTTACTTGCAACTAATTCTCTTGATTTCGTACGTGATGGTATCGATGATTTCGGTTTACGATAGCATACCATCATTTGTGGTGGATTACATGGTACACAAGGTTGTGGTTCTGGACATGGATTACCAACTGGAACACATGGTGGTGGCACTGGACGACAAATTGGTAAAATTGGTGGTACACAACATGGTTGCGGACATGGAGACGATATTACTGGGACTGGTGCACTTGGAGCTGGGCAAGTTCCGGGACAACATGGACCGCATGGACCACATGGACCGCACGGACCGCACGGGCCGCATGGAGCACAGCTGGGGCCACAAGGACCGCAAGGCGCACAAGGACTGCAAATTGGTACACATGGTTTTGGTAAAGGATCATAAATTTCAATTACAGGCCCTATGCAACTATTTACGCACGGTGATGGACAGCAATTCTCTTTATTACTAATTCCGTCCACTAGATTCTTCAATGCACATAATAGATTTTCGCGTTTTCTCGCTTTTTCTTCACAAAACGCGACCATTATACTTAAGATTTTTTAAAAACAAGGATTTTTAAATTAAATTTTGATGAACAAAAATTTTGGAAGACAATAAATTTTAAAATAAAATTGTTTTGTTTATGTATCCATGGATATATATTAATTAAAAATCGTCAAATTTAATTTCCACAGCTTTATTACTATCTTTTTTATAAAAATAGTTTCTTATAAGACCTAGTTTTTTTTAAATTTAGACATTTCACTAACATAAACATTTTGTTGAATAAAATTTCTTATAGAATAAAGTTGTGTTTGCCAGTCATTAAAATACCATTCATCAAAAGATGTTACATTATCAAAAGATAAACCACTTTGCCATAAATTTTCACTACACTGATCGTAATAGGTGGAAAATTGTTCAGAATTTAAAGTACATGTTGCAAAATTTGTAGTATTTTCATTCTGGTATTTTTCTATTTCTAAATCTTTATTGAAATAATACGTTGGCTTACCTTTTGTTGAATTTGCAGCTTCATTTGGTTCAACTGGTACCCATTTCATAAAATTATCATCGTTTACTTCATTGTTCTCAACAATTTGCTCCTCATATTCACTGTTTTCACATGAATCTTCTTCATATTCTTGTTCCTCTTCAGTTTCTTCAAAACTCTCCACTTTTTCTCTATATTCGGAAAATTCATCTCTTTCTTTTTTACTTAAACAACTCATCCAATGTTTGCTGTTTGAATTACATGCAAAATTATACGCCAATTTAAAAACATCCTCAATTCCACCACAATTATTCGACTCAATACACTTTTCCAGCATTTCTCTTGCACTTATATTCTCATTTTCCAAACAATTTAAACCATCATCCGCTTGCAGTCGTAAAAACATTTCAGTTGACTTTATATCGTCTTTATTCACATCATCATTACCTTGAAGCAACAGTTTTGAAACAGTTAAAAGTGTTTTATTCTTATAAAAAATTGTCGTTTTATTATCAGTTTTTATTTTCTCTTTTATATTATCAGATGGTGATTGTAAATTGATACGTTTCCTTTTACCATTGTCATCAATTAAATCTGTAGTAACATTAATCGTTTCAGCACAATTATTATTTAATGATTCATAAGATGGTTTCATATTGCCATCAGCCATTGACTGTAAAATTGATTTCGCATCAATTAAATTCAATTCATCACTTAATTTATTCAATTGATTTTCCGCTTTATTTAAAATATTCGTTACAGTTTCTTGATTACTTGTTGATATAGTTTTTTTCTTATTTTTTATCTCGATTATTTCTTTTTTTACTTTTGAAATCTCCTCATTGTTACTGGGTAAAATTGTTGTAATAAAATCTAAACACGAAATATCAATTTTAGATAAATCTCGTTCTTTAATCGTTTCAATATTTGTTAACTTCGGTATATTAAAGTTCTCACCAACAATACAACCTAATATAATTTGTAATTTACGTAATTCAGCACCTTCTTCAGCCAAATTTATACAAATTCCTGCAGCACCATATCTTCCAGCACGGCCCATTCGATGTAAATAAGTGGTTGAATCATTTGGTATATCATAATTAATTACCAAATCAACATTAGCTGCATCAATACCGCGTGCTGCTAAATCAGTCGACAATAAAATACGACACTTGAACTCTTTCAGTTGATTAACTGCATTTAAACGGTCTATTTGTGTTTTGGCTGCTGAAATATACGTTGAATTCCATCCTTTATTGTTCAATAGATTACTAATGCTTTCAGCTCGTGTTTGATAATTGGAAAAGACCAAACATTGCGTAAACGATAGATTAGTAAGCACATCAATAAGACATTTGGTTTTAACATGCATTTGTTGAACAATATTTGAATTAGCCGGAATTGGATAAACAAACTGGAGAAGGCCGAGAAGTAGAGGAGTTTCTAATTCGGCAGTAATATGCGTTGGTGAAATCATGTAGTTACTTAGCAATGTGTTTAATTCGTTTGGATAAGTGGCACTAGTAGTGATCATTTGTTTTCGTTCTGGTAAACTATTATAAATGGAGTTAATGTCGTTTTTAAAGCTATCTTCCATTAGTTTGTCAGCCTCGTCAAGTACAAACAGACGTACACAACTAGTATCAAGTAGTTTCTTATCGATTAAATATTTTACACGACCTGGAGTGCCGACAGCTATGTGACAATTCTTGCATTTGTCTTCTTCAATTGGCAAACCTCCAATAAACGATTCTACATATAAATTTTTCATTCTATTTCCGATGGCTTTTAGTACATCCTGTATTTGGACTGCTATTTCACGTGTTGGCACTAATATTAAGGCTTGGGTAGTCATTTTGTTGGGATTTATATTTTCCAAACATATCACAGAAAATACGAGCGTTTTGCCAGTTCCTGATTTCGATTTAACTATCAAATCTGAAATTTTCAATTATAGTATTTGCAACTTTAGAAATGCAAAAGCTTACCTATACCACATCTACCTAATGGGATGGCTTTTAATTGTATTGGCGATGGATGTTCGAAACCATGGTCTTCCAAACCATTTAAAATGTTTGTTGATAGTAATAAGGAATTGAATGATACCTTTGCATCTGTTAAAACATCTCTGGATCGCACTTTTTCAGTTAGAGAATGGGCCAAACTCTGGTAACTCATAATTTATATACAAAATTTAATTTTTCATAAAAATAGAACGTTCTTTAGCAAGTTAAGTTGTAATAGGTTATGTTATTGTTAAAAACAGAAAGTGGCTAACTTCATAGTAAACAGTTTGAACCAATCATATTTGTAGATTTCAAATTAAAGACAAGCCAGAAAGTTCGTTACTTCACCGAACTTCACAGGTTATAATTTACATTCTTTAAACGCTCCTCAACGTCTTTTTGTATTGTGATTATTTATAAAAAATTAGTTCAAAACTCATTTAAACTCTTCTGTGTCTTAAAAATATTTTCTACAAACATATAGTTAATTTTTGCAATTGATTTCAACGTAAGTATTTTCTGTTATTTCTATTAAATTAACAACTATACGTAAACGAATTGTGCTTTTTGTTGCAGAATGAATAGCAGGCTTCCACAACCAAAATCTCGACTTGCTAAAATTCCACAAAAACCCATACCACCAGCACTTCCTCTAAAGTCCTACACAACCGATAATCTTCCACAGTTACCAACGATAAAACCAAATTTATTACGCAGAAGATCTAAATCATGTACAAATTTAAAAGAGGAATTAAAACCAAAAACGACAAAGAAACCACTATTAAAAATTACTACAAAACAACCTGCAATTAAACTCCCAATAAAACGTGCAGCTATTGAACCTATTAAAGAAGTTAAAGAACCCAAAAAGCCTAAAGTTCAACCATGGGATTACAAAGGACGACTAGCAATACTAGATGAGAAATATAAGAAGCTTCAAGAGACTCTTAAAGAGTATAAAAACAAAGTGAAAGGTAATAAACGAAAAAAAAAAATAATAAAAAAAGACATTTAATAATATTTTATTAGATTTGGACAAATTAAGTTCACTTGAAGTACAATGCACCACATTAAGTGAAAATAATCGAAAATTAAATGAGCATGTTGTGTCATTAAATAGAGAAAATGAAGAATTGAAACTTATTAAAGAAAAATACGTTAAATTAGAACCGGAGCACACTGAAATGGTTAATAAATTTAAAATGATATCTTCGGAAAAGGAGGAATTATCAAAAAATATGAAAATTCTTTCTGAAGAAAATGATAAGATAGCAAATGAGAGAAATTGCTTAAAAACTGAGGTTTTAAAACATGAAAATTTACGTCGACAACTACACAATACAATTCAGGATTTGAAAGGTAATATTAGAGTATTTTGTAGAATTCGTCCACCGATTAATTCATACGAACGTGAAGAACGTTTACAATGTTGTTTTAACTATATAAATGAACAAACATTTGAAATACGTAAATCACGAGAAACAGTATCTCGTACTGGCAAACCTTGCGACATGAAACAAGATTTCACATTTGACAAAGTTTTTCCACCATGTTCAACACAAGACGAAGTTTTTGAAGAACTAGCTCTTCTAGTACAGTCCGCTTTGGATGGTTATGATGTTTGCGTATTCGCTTATGGTCAGACTGGTTCAGGAAAAACCTATACAATGGAGGGCGGTTCTGAACCAGGCATGATACCAAAGACAATTGATCACATTTTCAAAATAATCGACCAATTAAAACTATCAGATTGGATTTATAGTGTCCAAGCTAGTTTTTTGGAAATTTATAATGAAACTGTGCATGATTTACTAAACATAGGCAATTCAAATAAACTTGAAATTCGTTTTAATGAAGGAAAAGGTTCAACTGTTACAAATTTAACAGTGGAAAATATTCGTACAGCCCGTGATTTAAAAAGATTGGTTAATTTAGCACAAGAAAATCGGGCCGTGGCTGCAACAAATTTCAATGAACATAGTTCGAGATCACATTCAGTCACGAGAATATATTTGAATGGTGTTAACAAAGAAACGAATATTGTGTACAATAGTTCGATAAGTCTGGTAGACTTGGCTGGTTCTGAAAGTGCTAAATCTAGTTCAGATGAACGGATGACCGAAACGAAAAATATTAACAAAAGTCTGTCAGCTTTGGGAAGTGTTATGATGGCACTACATAATAAAGATGCACATATTCCGTACAGAAATTCGAAATTAACATTTTTGTTACAATCTAGTTTAGGTGGTTCCGCAAAAACGTTAATGTTTGTTAATATTGCACCTTTTGAAGACTGTTACAATGAAACGATTAATTCGTTAAGGTTTGCCAGTAAAGTGAAAGAAGTTAAAACTGTTTCTAAAAGAAATAAAACTCTTCTTCAGAATTGATTTAAATATTAGGAGTATAACATTTATATCATTATAACTTTTAATTGAATTTGTTATGCATGTATTCCTTTAGATTATATTTTTATGTATTTACTATTTTCCTAATCAATTTAAATATACATATAACTATATATGTTCATATTATAATTTATTTTCAAATTTACAAAGCTTTTCTCATTTTTAAATTAGCTGTTTGTGGAAAATTAACTTCGTACGGTTGACCATTTCTTTCAATCACCCAAATTGAACCAGAATTCGCTTCGTTTATCGTATTTACTAGTCCTTTTGCTACACTTTCGGGTTGTTGGGATTCACAGTCTTCAATTTCTTCTAAAAATTCTTTACTGAAGTTTTCATTGATGGTATTTTTCGGGGCATTTTCCAATAAATCAGTTTTGGTTAAACCCGGACAGATTGCGAATATTTTAACGTTAGTTCTCTCGTAATGATTTCCACATCCTAATGCTTTTGTCAAACCAACAATACCGAATTGTGTCATCGTGTGTAAAGGATAACCAGAAGATGGTATCATACTCATAATTGAAGCGATATTAATGATTGTTCCACCATTGCCTGATGAAGATTTCGACATGTATTGCATCCCTAACAGCGTTCCAATTATATTCCCTGACTAGAAAATTTTATTTTATTCTAAACATTAAATTTACGATTTATTTTTACCAAATTTGTGCGTATCTGACGATCCCAGTAAATGTCGTTCATGATTCCAGCATTATTTACGACGATATTAATATTATTGTGCCGTTTTAAAGTTTCCTCAAACGCATCTAAAACATGTTTATGTGTTTAGAGTTTATTGTTGTTTTATTATCTCACTGTTTAGTTGTTTCGACTCTGCAACATCAGCTTCTATGAACGTTATTTTATCGTCACCGAATTGTTGTGAAAAGTTTTTAACTACTTTCTCCCCATTTTCCACGTTGATGTCGACAATTGTTACTGAAGCAATTCCATTTTCTAGGAATTCTTTTGTTATGCTGTAACCAATGCCTGATGCACCACCGGTTACAATTGCCACTTTATCTTTTATTGCTGAGGTCTGAAAAAATGAGCTAAAATAGAGATTTCTAATAAAATAAGGGGGAAACGCACTTTTTTGGAGCAAAAAGACACTATGTGTGGCGAACTAAGGATTTTTTTGGAAAACAAATGTGTTAATAAAAGAGACATTTTTAAAAATTGTCAACGGAAGTGACAATCTAGATTTTTCAGAAGTTTTTACAAAAAAAAAAAAAACGTTAAGTAGGTAATTATTTCACAAAAATTCTTTATTCAATTTACAGAAACTGTGCCTCTAGTCCCGCTACCCCTTTCCAATTTATAAATTCTTTCACTTTATACAACTTGGAATCTTCCACCACCCAAACACTGCCACTATTTGCTGATTCAATCAAAATAACGACCGATTTTGCAACTGAATCAACTTTTTGCCAATGTGCTGATTTTAAATAATTATTGATTGGATTTTCTAGTGCTCGATATAAAGCAAATTTTTCACTTTCTTTGTTAAAATCGGTCGCTGTTGCACCGGTGCACAAAACAACGATTCGCACTCCCGTTCCTTTGAACATTACATCGTGTCCTAAACACCTGGAAAAAGCAACAATCCCACTAAAGCCTGCAGAAAGGGTTGGTGTTGGATAAAATGTTTCAACACCGGCCAAACCCGCAATATTAATTATTATTCCCGGATTATTAATAAACTGTAACGCTGACAAATTCACATTCATTGTTCCAATCTAAAATTAAACAACATTATCGATGATTTATGCAATACGATTTAGTACCAGGTTGGTATTTAGTTCTTTTTGCCAAGAAGCAGCATCCCAAATGCCGGCCGCATTCACAATTACATCAATTTTCCCTATTTTTCTTGTAATATCGTTCAAAGTAGTTTCAATTTCTTCAGAATTTTCAATATTTCCTTTAAAAAAAGTGCTTTTATCGCTTCCATAGGTGCAATTTAATTTCTCTACAACATCTTTGCCTCGTTTTATATTTTTATCGACTAAAACAACGTGTTTTATTTTAGTAGAATGTAAAATTTCTTCACCAATTGCTGATCCAATGCCGCCAGTTCCACCGAAAATGGTCACAATTTTGCAGTTTAGGTCGAGTAAACTTTTTCTGTCAGTAAAATAAATTCAATAAAAAATAAATTAGTAGTTAATCTGGCTTACTTTTGTTCGGATAAGTTTCTTGAAGAGAAAATTCGTCGAATAGACCTAAAATATTAAATAAATTCGTTTTCTTATGATTAACTAAGGCAAATGATTAAATACCTTAACAGCATTGTGATAAAGTTATTTTATTGTCAGTGTCAGAAATAGGAAGGTAATAATTTTTTAATTAATTTTATTTGTAATTTTTGGAAATTATATTTTCCAAGTAGTTAAAAAAATGGAAAAATAACGCTTTTGTTACACAATTTTATTTCAATTTTCAATTAAACAGAATCTGAAAAACTCTATTATAAAATTAATAATAGTAAAACTATTTAGGTACTAGGAGGTGCCGATTACATAAAAATATCGATTCAATTTATAGCAAAAATACTGAATAGTGCTAACTATATAATATATTATAATCATCTTATATTTATAAACTTAATAAATCACAGCAACAAAAAAATATATGTATAAATAATGTCTTATAAATATAAAAATATATGATGGAAATGTATTTAGAAGCCAATTTTGATATATATTAAAAAGGAAAATTATTGGTCAAATTTGAAATATGTAAAGGCAACCGTCCTACATTTCCATCATTACTCTTAAGTCGAAGAACCATGATTTAAATAAAAAATAAAATTAATTCTTTCCGAAATTGCCCTTATTTTGGTATCCGGAAACATAACCGGATTTATCGGGGACGTCTTTTCTTCCAGCAATGCCTTTTCCTTTGCCAGTTTCGTCGAATCGTTGCTTATGTGTGCCAGTATACTTGGACGTATCTGTTAAACGATCCACCGTGCCAGTAGCCTTCACCGGCTGCAAAAAAACCAACAATTTTAACATTCAAACACTCACTATTTTGACCAAATTTTACCCCAACTCCATGGTGGCCTGGAAGACCGCAATTCGTCAATTTAGTTTTGATTTCTTGCACTTCAATCTTCTTACTTTTCGCCAAATCATCCAAAAACTTCTCATAGTCACTAATACTGACCTTTTGGGACTTTAGTTTCTTGAAATAAATACCTGTGTCGGTGGTGGTAATCTTTTTACCATCAATCACTTTAGCTTGTTTCATCCATTTATCACTGTTCGATAATGTTATTTGCTTGCCATCCGATTTTGGATCACCAAATTTGGCAAAAGCTTTAAAAATTTCAGAAAAACTTGCTGAAGATGCATCGTTATTGGTTGCTGGTGGGGTTGCTGTTCCATTTTCCAATTTCAAATTTTCCACTTGTTGAGTGGGTGGTTCCGGTGTTGGTTGTGACATTATTTTCACCTGTTTTACAGGAAATAACATTGAATTTATTATTTTTTGATTAAAATCTCGTTGGGGAAGAATGTATGGGTTGGTTAAGCACGCAAATTGGATAATTTATGCTTTTACGGAAAATATGAGTGGGTTTTCCGATGTTTTATACTAAAAATAACAATTTGTACCAGAAAAATTAAGAACTCGATTAAGGAATAGTTTGCTCCCAAAACATGAGTATGAAATTGATTTGTTTGCAATTTTGGGGTTTTGTGAAACCTTGTATTTATCACGAAATGTGTATAATTACCTATAATTTCAAATAAACCGATTACTATCTGTTATTAAAACGTAGCTTAATTATTCAAAATTCAACTTTCCGTTCGTTTTATTGTGAGAATATGCAAATGCACACATATTCATAGTTTTGTTTAATTTAAATTTCACTGTACAAGTATTAAACATACTTATTTTTAATGTAAAAAAAAGATGAACTCACATCTAATAATAGGCAAAATGTAATAAATTAGCAATTTTTTAAAAGGTGCCCGTATATATGTACATATTTATTAATAATGTTAACAACCGTAAAAAATTCAAGTTATGATGTAATAAAAGTAAATTTGTTTGTATGCGCTTCATTAGCCGGAAGTAACAATTATAAATAGATTTTAAATGATTTTATTCGAAAATTGATACAATCTCCTCAATTACATTTGAGGAATTTCAAAAACATTTGTTGGTTAATCTTAGATAAAGCAAAAATATATAATTTTATCACATTTAAAAAAGTTTATTGTGTAAATATTTATATTAACAACAAATATGACATAATTTCTATTTATATCTGTGTAGAATTTGTTAGCTAAGGGCTGGACGTTCGCATTTTTCTCGCCCTTATTTAATAATTCCATGCGCACCAAGAAAAATCGATTGTTCGTGCCCCAAAATGAGATGGAAAAGCCAAAATAGAATTTTCGAACAAAACCTTTGTTTATCTATTTAATTTCCAATCAAACTAAGCATTCCTAACTATAATAAATTTTAAAACAATTTAATCGACATGATTTTCTTTTTCTTTGGAATTTACGTTTTTGCGGAAAACTTTGCAACATTCGCGTGACAAACGCAAATATTCATGAATGGATGCGTATTATTATTTAAAATTTCATAAAATTCATTCACTTACCGAATTTATTTGGAAATTATGCCAAGTTTAGGACCACAATCACCTGCTTTGATGTTTGCCTTGTAAAATAGGTGTTAAATGTTTAATAAACAATGATTATTTGGAGGCGAGATGCTTCCTAAACAACGACTAGCAGTAAACTGGTCGCAAAACTATTATATAGGTCGACTTTTCACTTATTCGCTTCCTGCAAGTTCGGTACTTTTAATCAGTACTCAACAAAATAACACCAAATTTATTAAATTTGTCAAATTTTTAAGGATGGCAGAAGGTGGTTTCACCATCGAGTCGCAATTCTTGCTATTTTCTTTATTCAATTGTGAAAAATCCGATGGAACTACGATAACACTAAGACAAATTGATAAATGGTTCCAGCAAGCTGAAATTCTTGATGGAAAAATTGTGACACACACAGACACTGGTGTTTTGTTCAATAAATTTAAGTGAGTTTATGAAAATTAATACTTACTTTAATTAATATTGTTTCACAAGATCAAGAACAATACCATTTGAAAAGTTTCTTTTGTTTCTTGAAGATTTAGCGTTTGAAAAACAACTCGATATCGATGATTTGCTAAAGAAATTAACAGAATGTGGTATTCCCGGTACGGACAAGAAAGTATTTTCGTACAATTTTTATTTATAGACACAAGAAATAATAAATTTATGTGTTTCAGAAGCAGACAAATGCTTGAAAAAATTCAAATTATTTATAGTTTAAAAATATTATGTATTATTTCAATTATATCACTCATATTTCATACAGTCTGAATACAATTTAATAAGAAAAATTATAAAACTTAAAATAATAACGCGGTAAATTCATTTTACAACCGTTATTTACATTTTTTTTTGTTAAATCTCTACCAGTTTAAATATTATGCTTTTTTTGCCAAGGAATGTATCTTCCAAACAGTTTTCTTTACATTAGCAATCAATACAGACAAATTTGATTAATTTTATAAGCCACAAAACGAAACAATTCATTTACATATATCATAATTTGTTTTTTAAGCAACATTACAATTAATTGGTAATATTATTTTACTTATAAACTAAGAAGAACATATATAAAATATTTATCACTACAAACCCTAACATGATTATATAAAGAGAAAATATTTATGTCAGTAGAAATATGCATTTTCTTTAAACTGGAAACATTTCTTGTTAGGTACATATGCATATTTCCTGATATAAAAATTAAATCAGAAAATTTTACATATTTATTACATTGGCCCTTCTATAATGCTAATTTTCATGAAATAGAAATATAGACTGCGTATTAACATAATTAGGGCTAAAATGAATGCACCAACGTACGCTACGTAGATACCACCATGGGTTGCAGCATAACTATACGTACCAGCCGTTACACCAATACCAATAGAGAGAAATACAATGGTTAATATGAAGAAAATGTTACCCTTGCCTCTGGCATAATCCGGTCCAACTGATGATATTTTCCTACAATGTGGACAACGTGCCAATGCATTGTTCAACGTATTGAACTACAATAATAACAAATTAGATCGTTATGTTTATCAAAAATAAACAATTTACCAGAAATGTGTCATGACAATGACCGCATGTAACCCGACACATGCCTGGCATCGATGGTACTGGCGGTGTTACTGGACTAGGTGCTAAATTTATGATACGTTTACAATTCGGTCTTGGACAGGCGATCCTTTGCGATGAACTTTTGCATATTAATAAACAATTACATGGACAACGAACGTACTTCTTGCCCGGAGGGGCATTACGTATCGGCTAAAATATAATTATTAGATTTTTTACATTTTTTTAACGTTCTTCCTTACTGTGGCTTCATTACACTGGTTGCACTTGACCACATGTTGATCCCTTTTACCGGATATATCGATCATGGCTTGGCAAACACGACAAGTGACCATTGGCACTCCGCCACTCTCGATCGGTTGGTAAAACGGTGGCGGTAATTCGTCCGGTCCAATTGGCGATACGGTGGCCTGCTGGACCACTGTTGAACCATCGCCACTTTGTTCTGCCTGTTCATAGTACGGTGGTGGTGCATCTTTTGCTTTTGATGGCACAGTCCGCTCTATTTATATAAACATGGAATATATAAATAGAAATAAGGGTAGTCGAGAAATTATTTACCAGATTCTTCGAATGGTGTATAATAATTTGTGGTTGGGCGTGTTTCTTCGTTACGTAGAAGTGATTGCCGTTCTTCATTATTACCATCACCCATTTTTTATTGCTGTAAACAAAGGGTTTTCAGATTTTATCGGAGAACATTATTCGTCATTGACAAAATGACAGCTGATTGTTTTGGGAATTTTTCAGTTTTTCTATTGGCAGCAAATATCTTTTAAGGTTATAGTTCGAGTTTGTCACCATGGCAACAATATATACAATAATAAAATGGAAAAATCTGACAATAATAAAAAAGAAACGAATGAAAAACTCGATAATATTTTGAATACAACATTGAAAAAATGTAAATTGTCGATGAAGAACAAATCCGCATCCACGGAACTGCTAACAAAAGCTGAGAGTTTAGAAAATTTGAGTGAAGAAGAAAAAACGTATATATTGGAAAAGTTTTTGGATAATACAACAATTGGGGTGAAACCACCAGTCCCAAGGCCTAGAAAGTTAAAACGAATTCCTACTAATGAGTCTTCTTCTAGCAAAAAAACTTTTAATGTGGAATTGCAAAAGTTAAACGATTCTCAATCGAGTAAAGCGACTTACAATGTAAATGAACCAATTGGGGATGTTTTACTACATAACAGTCCTCTGGGGACCAAAATTACTGTGATTTCTAATACGTCTAGTCCAGAACATATTGAGAAAGCTGAAATTGAACGACTCACCGATGTTAGTTCACCAAGTGGAAGCGAAAAATCTATACCAAAGAAAGCCAGTCCGGATATTGAGTCAGTTAAAGAAGAAATTGAACTGAAAGAACTACCCAAAAGTATTGACAACGATGTCACCAATGTTGCTTCAGTTACTTACGAAAAAATCGTCGAAATTGTTGTACATAAAACCGATAAATTGAAATTAAACTCGTTTGTAACTCATCCAGTAGTAAAGATTCATGTAGTCGATAGTAAATCGGGAAAATATTATAAAAAGAGTGACAAAACTAGGAATGTTGTTTTTTACTATGAAAATAAAGAAACTGATTATATTTTACCAGTAATGACACAGTGTTACAATTTACAAGAAAAAAGATCTATAATTCCACAATGGGAGGAGAAAATTTTGTTAAATGAAGATCACAACTATCTTTTCAAAGAGAATGTAATCATATTCTTCGAAATAATGGACTTTCCATCTACATCTTTAATAAACGTGCCTAAATTCGATAAAAAATCCTTTAAAGGATGGCATAGAATAGCGTTTGCTTTTTTAAAAATTATCGGAAAAAATGGTGCTGAAAATTTTAATAAGAAAATTCGTTTACAGCTTTATTATTCAAATATTGATGCGACTGGTAATGGTAATGAATGTTACGTGTGGAAATGGTGGAAAGATAAAAAATTAAAAAAGTATCCGTCCACATTATACGTTACTGTTAAAGCTGTTTTATCACCACAACAGGCTGTCGACGCTTTTCGCTCGAAAACTCCTTTACAGAAGGAAAATGCAATACAACCTATTGTTAACAATGAGAAAGGAAGTAGTTTAAAGTCCGAAGATGACTTATTAAAATTCAATAATAGATTAAAAAAATCATCGTCAATTATTTTGCCAAAAGATTGTGTTAAAACTATTGACTGCTATGAAGATGGTTGCTTTTTACTTAAATTTAGTAACAGTGGTCAGTTTTTAGCAGCCAGCATGCAAATAAACAATAAATTTTTCGTTGTTGTATTTTCTGTAACTGACTTTGAAGAAGTGAGACGATTTTTATGTCATAATGGAATGATTTATAATATATCTTGGTCGAAAAACGATGAATTGATTATAACAGCATCTGCAGATAATACTGTATCGATTTGGGATTTTAAACAAAGTTTATTTCTACAAGTAAGTGTTTTATTATTACATGATGGTAAATTTGTTAATAAAGACTGTTTTTCCAGATATTACCACATCCGAAATTTGTTTATTCATGTGATATACATGAAAATGATATAGCAACTGGGTGTTTTGATCATGTCCTTCGTATCTGGCGTAAAAACGGCGATCAGTTTGATTTGTATCAAGAATTGGAGATGCATAAAGGATATATTACATCAATTTGTTTTGGTAGAAAAACAAATTATTTATATTCTGCTGATTCGGTTGGTTGTGTGAATATTTGGCAGAAAAACGATGATAAATGGATGTTTTTTAAAGATTTAAGTCTCATTGATATAAAAAATGTGACTATTAGTCAAATATTGTTGTTTAAAAACGAGAAAAAACTTGTAATTCACTCAAGAGACAGTACAATTCGTATTGTTTCCTTAAAAAACTTTTACGTGTTACATTGTTTGCAAGGAGCACTAAATAGAAGGTAAAATAAGATAAATTTTCCTTGTAAATAACCATATGTATATATTTTTTTGTAGAGTACAAACGTTTTGTTCGTTGTCTGCATGTAACACTTTCATTTTAAGTGGAGATGAAAGCAGTTTAGGTGTTGTTTGGAATACAAAAACTGGTGAAAATGTAAAAACGTACAATTTTTATCCACAAGATATTTCAACCGTGATTCATTGTGTTCAGTTCCATCCTAATGATAGTTTGTTTGCTGTTTCACATTATGGGAAGAATTTTCCAATTTTAATTTATCAATCTACTAATAATGAAGATAATAATGTCAGTATTAAAAGTGTTGGTAGAAGAACCGGTGCATTAAACCAAATTGATGGAAAAAAGATTATCTTGTCTGATATTATACATAAAATTGATCAAGTTTTAAATGTTGTAAATTAAACATCTTATAGTATTTCACAGAGTTTATCAAATAAAGAGTTACCGTATGAAAGATAATATGTAAAAGATAAAAAAAAAACTATAAACAAATACAATGTACTTACATGTTCAAAATTACAATGAGTCTATAGCTAAAATAAAGTCATCAACGTACAGCTTTCAGTTCTACATATAATTATAAATATACTATATGTATATATAAATATATGTATGTATATAGAAATATACATGTATATATCCTAAATAGATTAAATATATACCTATACCACAGCCTATACTATATTTTAATAATAATAGAAATTATTGTGCCGTTTGCCGTTTCCACGCCACCCAGGAGGTAGGCAGTTAGGCACATATTTGTGCTTTGTGCACATATATTTCTAAACTTGTATCTTTATTCTTTTTCTATGACATAAAGTAAATATGTACTAAATACACAAAATAAGGATTCAATTTATTTCAATGTTCTAGCATCTTCGGTAGATGGCGGACTTGTTTCTGTAAATGTATACCACCAGTCATACTTTTAACTACGAAGTACGCAATATCTGGCAATATAAACAAGCTGTATAAAATAAACACTTAAAATGATGACAAATAAAAACACCTTTTAAAGAATTTTAATTAAATTAGATAGTAATCTAGTTAATAAAATGCATTCGTAATTAAAGTACAATATTTATCAGCAATTAATTAAACCAGAATGATCTCTATTTATCAATTTTTCTTGTACATTTTTCTAGTTTTATGTGGTACGTGTTTGTGTAAGTTTTGTAGTTTAATTAATTTAAAATCGATTTCCAGTTAATCAAACATATTCATCGAGAGTATTAGAATTGAGTGATAAATTTACTGAAATTCGTCGTGATGGTGGTTATTGGTTAGTAAAATTCTATGCTCCATGGTGTGGCCATTGTAAACGTTTAGAGCCAATTTGGGGCCATGTAGCCCAAGCCTTGTACAAGACTAACATACGTGTTGGTCGCGTTGATTGTACACGTTTTCCAGCTGTTGCAAATGAATTCAATGTTGCTGGATATCCAACAATCAAATTGTAAATAAAATCACACAATTATCGTTGCAAAACTTGACCGTAGAACTGTTCTAGCATCAAACCGGACGATGATTTTACATTCCATGGTGATCGTACCAAAGAGGATATCGTCAATTTTGCTATTCGAATGGCCGGACCCCCAGTACAAGAAGTTACACGCTCCGATAGTTTGAATACAATTAAAACAATAAATCAGTTGTTCTTTATGTACGTTGGTGAGCAAGAAGGCCCTTTGTGGGACGCGTACTATGATGTGGCATCGAAAATGCAGCCACACAGCTTCTTTTATGCAGCTAACAAAGAAATCGCTAAACAGCACGTAGATATTGACGAATTACCAGCTGTTTTCGTGTACAAAGAAAGCCTACACTATTTTTATACGTGTAGGTTGAAATCATTTTTTAAAAAACAATAATTATAAATATAGTTTTTAGTGGAAAGTGGACTAGACGAAGCAGAGTCCATCCATTTAAATACATCAATGTACAAATGGATAAACGAGGAACGGTTTGAAACGTTTCCGAAAATAACACGTGGAAATATTAATGAAATCCTCCAAACAAACAAGTACATTGTACTTGTTGTGTTGGAAGAAAACAAATTACAACAAATATCAGCAGAAATGTTGGAGTTTAGGGACATGGTTGAAGCGCTGATACGTAAAAAACGCGACAAATATCATAAAGCGTTCCAATTTGGTTGGGTTGGTAATCCAGATTTAGCGAATAGCATTGCTATGCAAATTCTTCCATTACCATACTTACTTGTACTAAATTCTACAACGTATCACCATCATATACCTGAAGATGACCCCACAGAAATGACTGCAGATGCAATCGATTTGTTTTTGGAAAAGATTTACAACCAATCCGCACCGGTAAAAATGAAGTGCAATATTTTTTTCGTGTTTAATTGACATTTTTTTAGGCCTACGGCGGCAATGGACTGGCTGTACGTCTATATCGAACGTATTTTGAGACTAGCACCGCTTTGGCAGACATGTGGCGTGGTAATCCAGTATTAACAACGGTTTTATTTGGTTTGCCACTAAGTTTTCTCTCGTTCATTTTGTATTCGATTTGTTGTGGTGATATTCTAGATGCTCCTGAAGAGGAAGAAGGTACATTTTGTGTATCATCTGTTATTTGAAATAATATTTATTTATTTTTTTACAGAATTATTGCATGAGAAGAAGGAATAGATGATTTTATCTAGTCAGTTTAGGGTATTTAATTACATAGTATAAAAATCTACTTCCAACGAAAAAAAAAATGCTTTTAAAATTTAATGTGTACTTATTATATTTGTTAAATTTGTTGTATGTGTGAAGTGTTTGTTTATTATTATAAATTTTTTGACTATTGTAAAAACATTCTATAAAATAGAAATAAAATAGTTTTCACAAATGTAAAAGTAATTCTAACTCTGAATTAAATTACAATAATTAAAATATTACTTTTATTTAATATAATATCACAACTAAATCCTAAAAACAGTCGTTAGAGATCATCGTCATCTGAATCTAAAGCAGCACGTCTTCTATCGAATTTAACAGTTGGTTTATTTTGGGATATTTGAGAATTCACATTTTCCAACAAATCAATTAATTCTTTTTCACCGATTTTCGTGCAAATTTGACCAGTTTGAGCCATTCGAACGATCATATTTTCAACCATACGTCCTTTTTCCGGTTTACCCAACATTAACGTGTTTACTAAAACAGTAATATTAGAATAAGCTTATTCGGTAAAATTTTTTTTGGGAAATTTCATACATCTAGCTCTGGCTGATTGGTCCATTATTTGTGACAATATCGAATTTTTCATGTCTTCCTGTTGTTTTGCTTGTTCTTCCTGGGCTTTTTGAGTATTTGCTCCATCTCCTTGCTAGAAAATAAACACCAAAAAGGCAATTTCGATATCTGGATAACAAATTAAAATTATTACCTTATATTGGGATTGTAGTTGTGCTAAACGCTGTTTACGAATTTGTTCTAATTCTGGATCCGCCATTGTATTAAATTTTATTATAAAACTATTTAATTACGGCAATATATAAACATGTGCAGTTTATTTTTAAGAAAATTAATTACAAATTTGTAGGTTATGTTATTAATCATCTGACAAGTTGCTAACTTCATTTAATATCAAATTGACCAATCAAAACAAAACCACATAATAGGAGGGAATTTTAAAATAAATAAAACGAATTTTTTGTTAAAACATCATTTAATTTATAGTTACATTTCCAAAATACAAATTAAATTAAATTATGTGCCAATTTTCTTGCCAGGTACCATTGGAGGTATATCACAGAATTTTTTGGCATTAATATTACACCAGTCTACAAATTTTTCACCTAAAGTAGCACAACACATTATTAACATATTCGTATCACTTTCAGCTTCATGTGCATTAATTGGCTCTTTGGATGTTAGTCTTTTATATACATCAACTAATTTATAGCTCTGTCTGAAAAAGAAAACAATGTTTAAAACATAAATTTATCTACGTTCAGTTTTTTTACGCAAAATTTAGACATTTCTTAGCACCACTACCAACAATCTGCTTTCTTGGTGTAGTTTCATTAATTTTCTTTACTTTGGACAATCTTTGTACATGTTCAAATTCTATACTCTCCGCTGCTTCAATTAATAATTCATCGTAGTCATCTGAGAACTCAAACGGGACATTACTACTACTAGCGTCTTTTTTTGAGCTTAAAACTTGACTTTCAATGTATTTAAATGATTTTAACGCATCCACACAAAGAATATCGTTATCAAGCTGATTTCCAACATTTATAAGTTCCGATCTTAATATTGGAAAGTCGAAATTATCTCCATTGTGCGCTACTAAACAAATCGGCTTTGCATTATGATTCAGAAAGTGTTTAATCATCTCCACACTACCAGAATTAAATGAATTTTGTTTTTCTAATAAATCATTAGATAAACCTACGATATCAAAGTAATTAAAACTGGACTACTAACAGAAAATTAGAAACTTACCTGTAATTTCAGTGGAGCCCAAACTAATCATTTTCCTCGGATTCACACAAAGTGTGAGTTTATTTTGGACTCTCGGAAAAACTCCTAACTTAATATGTTCAGCCTGTACTGAAATAAAACATAACTCCATCATTTTTGTCTTGTTAAATTCTTGTGATGGTAAACCGGTAGTTTCCATGTCAAAAAATATAAAAGTTTTTATGTCGTTCATCGTTTTGGAACTTGTAGAGCGTTTTAAAATTGTATTTAAGTTGTAAAAAAACTTAAATATCATATTTAATCAATTTATAAATATTGATTTGTTTAAATAAGTAGAAATCAAAATGTAAATACATGTTTTGCAGTATATGGACATGTTTGTATAATCTATAAAAAAAACATTTGCTTGGAAATTGTGTATAAATTGATAAAAGGACAAACCTGTTTCAAAATTTATTAAAATAGAGTAAAATAATATATAAATTAATAATAATTTATTTTGATATAAAAAATAGGAGAAAAAAATCCTTGTCTACTTGACTGACAGTTTGATTTAGGGACATTTGTGGCTTATCCACCGAAACTGATTTAAAAATAAATTTTGATAAAATAAACTTAAATTATCCACTATGTGTTTTTTTAATTGTACCAAATTATAGTCTTTGATTTAAATCTAAAGTGAATTGCATAATGTAGGTGAAAATGTAATATTTTCACATTTTACTGCTTAGTTACATAATTTTTTGTGGTGTTGGCATTTCTGAATGTCGAGCGTCATTCGTTCGTAACTCTTGACGTGAATCATCAAATTATTTGCAACGAAACTTCGAGGCGTTTCAGTCAATTTTTGTCGTACCCTTGTTAAATTATTAATAATACAATTTAACTGTTTTCTATAATAAATTCAAGTGCAGTTTGCAGATCTTTTTGTTTATACGTATATATTTTGATTATCGTATGTCCATCCAGAATCTTAACACATTTGGTAAGTTAACCACTTTTTATGATTCACGTTTTTTTATCCATTTCTAAGGAAATTTTCGTAAAGACAAAATGGCGACAATTTTAAATAAAAAAACCCGTTTTGTTTATTAACTGTATCTAAAACATAGGAAATCCTATAAAAATTTAAAATAAATTGCTTGCCTCGTATATTTATTGACTTTTAAAATTGGGACATTCAATGACCTCGACCTGTTTTCGCAGACCCCTTTGCTGATGCAAGTAAGGGTGCAGACGATGATGTTCAAGACGGACTCGTTCATATAAGAATTCAACAACGGAATGGTCGCAAGACTCTAACTACTGTTCAGGGACTATCATCAGAATATGACCTGAAGAAAATTGTGCGAGCATGTAAAAAGGTGAGCCGATTTTCCAAATTCAAATATCAAACTCACATTATAGAAATTTTTATAATTTTCCAGGAATTTGCCTGCAATGGAACTGTAATAGAGCATCCAGAATACGGTGAAGTTCTACAATTGCAGGGCGACCAACGTGAAAACATTTGCCAGTGGCTAACAAAAGCTGGTCTGGCAAAACCTGACCAATTAAAGGTTCACGGCTTCTAAATGCGCGAAATCTCACAACAACAATTAAATGAATACTAAAACAGCCTCAATTTTAGTTGCACATCATATCAAACAATAATAACAAATAATTCTCGTCAAAATATTAGTTTAAAATATAAAATGTTAATTGTATTGCCCAGTTAATATGTATCTGGGTGCATTCGACGTTTTTAGAGAATCAAACTTAGTAGATTCTTGTTTTTTTTTTATTTTAAAATCGGCGTATTCTTTTTAACAAAAAATGCAATGTATTCTTTCTTTATAATTTCGTTCATTTAATAAAATTGTAACAGTATATAGTCCCTAACAAATTTATACTGTTAGTTTATAATTGTGCCTTTCCATAACAAACAAAAAAAAGAATGTAATTAGTTCCCAATAATTGTTTTTTCATTTTCTATAATTCGAATGTTTGACTGTATTTAGTTCTAAAAAAAAAATTAAACGGGATTCAATAAAGAATAATGTATAAAACATAGAATGTGTTTCATTTTAATTTGGGGGTGGAAATACGCCCACAACAACGACGTTGGTGTGTAGGTGGTGCGTTAGGGCGGCGTCGGCGCCGTGCCCCTAATCAGCTGTACGATGTCTATTCCCGGACTCAACAGGTCGGCATGCTGAGTGTCGGTGGCAGCTGGTGCTCCGCGAGTACAGATGCCCCTTCGGAGAGGCCGCGGCAAAGCCGTGTCGTCTACTACCACCACATCCGGGCCTGACCCTCTAACCGCTTGTCTTGACGCGAACGGTACATACATCTGTACAGCGTTCAATCCACGCTGCTATATAATACAAAAGGTAAGAGGAGATGGTGATTCTTCGCCATATGGAAACAAAACAACAAAATATCTGCAACTCATTATTACACAAAACAGATTGCAAAGCCGTCTCTATTTAGTTCTATTGTTTGCTTTTGGTGTTGCAAAATACAATGTAAATTACTGTAAAATATGTGTGTCGCAGTTTTTTTTTGGGACGAAACTTTTTTTACTACCCTCCTCCACACGTTTGTTGTTATACTCCATATTGGATCGATAAATTATGTATTATTTTGATTTTACATAAACATGGTTCGCTGCTGTAATTTAATTTAATTTTCGTCAATTGTAGTTTTTTTGTTGTGCTAAAATTATATACCAACATCCAATTTTTTTTTTCGATTACAAAACATTCATTAATGAAGTGAACTCAAGTAGAGGCTAAAAATTTTGCCACCTATTTGTAATTTTGGTAAATAAACAGATTTTTATTTATCAGTGCCACCATTATATAAATTGAAAAAAACGGTTGCCAACTGGACAAAACAAATTTTTGTCTACTTGCGTCCAACATATCCACGAATTTATTATGATTATTATTTTGTATGGCGTTTTTTAAATAACACATACAAGGTTATTGGATATCCGGTATTATAATTTCATTAATATAACAAAATCATTTAGTTTGCCACGACGAGAGAAGAGAAAAAAAAAACTCTCAACGAAAAATATTCTTTGCAAGACAAATAGACCACTCAAGCAGGAAGTTCAACGTGTACTTTCCCTTGTTGTGTCGATTGGTTTAGAAATATATGTTATAACATTCGCTCGTATAATTTCAAAGTCTCTAAAGTATGCCAATTGCAAATAGTAGGTATATATTAGATGAGAGAACTTGATTACGTGCTGCTGTAATTTAAAAAAAAAAAAACGTTATTGTTATTGAATAAGTAAAAAATTTCGTTGTTTTCGTGTACAGGTGATATCTAATCCACGTCCGGTACAAGGAGCACGTCCTTTAAATCCAAACGCCGATGAATTTGAAGTGAAAATTGGAACACATGAACAACAACAACAAATTAGTCGAGATCTAAGTCAACAACAACAACAACAACATCACACCCATTTGGATTATTCATATCCACTCATATTGGACGGTAAGGATAACAGGATGTTTTTTTTAGGTTTTTACAGTGTATTATATTATTTGTGTGCGTGTGTTTGTGTGTATGTGTAAAGGATTTTATGTGAAAACATAAAATTAAATTAGCCGCCATTAAATGAAAAGTGTATAAAATTGGTAATAGATGGCACAACATGTACCGATCGTGAAATGTTCTCTTCCAGATAACTAGTTTTCTGTGGCATGTGCCCCTGCGACGGCCATTTTGCCAGTCCCGTGTGAAATTGTGTTGAGTTTTGCAAAGTAATCTTAAGCGGTAAGCAAATTAATAAAAAACAAACAATATTAAATTGTGTAGAAATAAAATTGTGTTGAATAATTTAAAAAATTTTAATGAAAATGTTCAAGTGAAATTTGTGTCAGAAATATTTGTAATGGTTTCAGACACACAAAACATCTGCGGCTAGTTTTATAACTATACAGTAATACCCTGGTTTTTGTATCGTGTGCTACCCGTAAAAAGACAACGTACGTTTTCTATATGGAAGCCAAGTGATCAGGCACATGGTTTCCGGGTTAATCGCTGAAAAAGAAATAACGACAATAATATCAGTTGTGTTTTAACGTATTAAATAACAAAAAAAACCTATTTGAATTGTACAGTGACTGTCATGGAGAGTGTGATTTAAAATAGTTCAAATTAACCCAAAAAAAAATCTGAAACAGATTACTTGGTTTTATTAAACAATTTAATAATTATATATACAGTTTTTATTCATTTAAATTAAATATTATTGGGGATTTTTTTGTATGTTGTCTTTGTAACGGATTTGGAGATAAGATTTCAGGCCTTTTTTGCGATTATGACTATTGTTGTATCACGTAACATACACACATAATACAAGTGTCAAAAAGTTTTCGGTTTAATTTTTGATATATATTTCGTTTTTAATTACAATAAAAGTGCTTAATTACAAATTATATTTGTATAAAATTGAGTATAAAATTTGCAAGAGAATTTTTTCAAATAATTTAAGGCGAAAATATGCTTGTTTAATGTTTTAAGTGTAAATGACCTTGACGCAAATATTACACCCATCACTTTTTTAAATTAAGGTTAGATTCTACTTCTACAATCACCATTTTTAATACCATGCATGGTATGTACAGCCTTTTTTACCATTTTTTTTACTATTCTATTTAATATTTTCATTCTATTGTTCTATAATACATTGTAATATCGATATAATATTGAAAGAAAATACGTACAAGTAATCAAACATAGAAAGTACTCTATTTAAGGAATGATTTGGCAAAATGTATATATTTTTTTTATATATACTTCCCATGTAATCATATTTAAACTACATTTTTGGGTACAATGGAAAAATATCAATATATTAATTTATGTTAATATCTTATCAGTTCATGTATTATTTAAAAACAGTTTTCTGGTAATATAAATGTATACATATACAGAAATTGTATATTATAAAAGAAATTTTTGCTATTGGGGAAATAAAAATAATTTTCTTTAATTGATTTTTAAATATTAAATCGTTCATTGACACGATTAGTTTTATAATTAATCGAAACGAGTTCACAATTTACTTTTTTTTATATATGTACATGCATATATGTAATTCACAATCACAAAATTCCATAAATTTGTTAGAAAAAAATGTTTTGTTAATGATATAATTAATAATAACTGTTTTTGTTATATAATTAGCTTAAAAATTCATTAGTGAGCAAATATACATAATTATTTTGTGATTATTCATTAAATTTTATTTAAACTTTGAACGAAAAAAGGGATATTATTTTATTTTTGCGCCTCCGTCCGTATTTAGTCGTTTTGCAATCCCGAAAATCGTCTAGAAACTGCGTTTTTCCTGCCTAGGCAGGCAAAATGAAATTTAGTGCAATTTACGTTCCCACTGATTCAGAAAATGAATTGATTTGACAGATGTCAAATGTGTCAAGTCGAAATATTGTTTATTAAATTAATTTTTTTATTTAAATAATTATTGTCGGCGCAAAAAATATTGTGTTTTATGCGTCTAGAAACTCTTTTGCGAGTGTTCGTACGTTGAGGGCCTCGGCCTGCGGCCTCAGCCCTCAAAAAACTCACACTCGCAAAAGCTCAGTTTCTAGCCTTATAAAACAAATAACTATTTTCTTATCATTTGTTATTTTTACACGTCTGTATTAAGATTTCCTTAATAATATTGTATTATTTTTGATAATTGATTCAGTTTTGAAGGTGAACAACCTAATTAATTAGTAATTTACTGTATTTGGTTGAATAAAATTGCATTTCATTGAAAAATATAATAAATGAAAAGTAATAATAATAATAATAATAATTTTTTATTTGTTTTAGGATACGTGTACATGAATGGGGATGTTGGCAAACTGCCTTCGGGGGCGGTGTTTGGCACCACCCCTGAGACAGGTGCCTCAATGGGAAGTTTACCAGAATATGCGGTGGCTGTCAATGGGGTAACAGAGGGAGCTGAGGGAATAAGTCCAATACCTCCCTCAGCTCCCCAAGACAATGCCTCACAATCAGCCTATCCCTTGCCGAAATTGAAGCAAATGCTATCCCAACAATTGGAATACTATTTCTCCAGGTGCGAATTCAAAAAAAAATTATTTAAACCGTTAGCAAGGCCAACAAATACGAAAATCAC